>UELX01005497.1:0-13526 GCA_900480035.1 Eupelmus urozonus | reverse complement strand
AAATGTACAAAAATGTATAAAAGTATTTATAAATGTATAAAAACGTATAAAAACGAGCCAATTGAGACCGAAAATTTAAATTTTTGTACATTTTCTGTACATCTACGTACATTCTTGTACACTTTTCTACACATGTATACATTTTTCATTCAAGATTTGTTTGACCTGCAATTTAGAAATATTTCAATAAAAGTCGTAATTTTTTTATATAGGTGCTCAGGGCTTTTTATATACTCAAAAGGTTTCATTTCCTTTAAAGAATACACCTCGCCATCTAGTATTTGTATTCAATATTAACGATTATGCGTATTAACGTATATAAACGTACAAAAATGTATAAAAATGTAATTTTAAATAGTCAACTTTCGCAATATATATATAAATTTACGATATGTTTATAAATGTGTATAAGTGTGCAAATATATAAGAAAATGTACAAAATCTTATGAATCGGTCTCAATTAGCTCGTTAATATGCATTTATATAGATTTTTTTACATTTTTATACATTATTATACATTTACATACATTTTTCATTTTTACTGGGGATGGTCACGATTTTTACACACTTCAAAGTGTTTTAAAATCGTGACCATGTATTTAAAAGGGAGAAACATACTTACCCGTTTAATTTAAAACACTTGGATTTGGAGCGATTTTGTAGCGAATTTGTAAAGCTTTGCTAATCTAAATTTTATCTGCCTTTGGTGCTCTAGCTTTGCTACCAAACATAATGTAAATGCTATAATGCTACATAGTCAAAACACCGATTTTTCAAATTCTTTTGAAGCAAATTAAATTTTCAAAAAGTTTAAAATGGTTTCTTCAAAATAAAAAAAATATCTGTCTTATCACTTTTATGGTTTTGTCATAAAACGATAAGAAATGGCCTTAAAAATCGAAGACAGATAGCGAAAATAATTTTTATTGTTAAAATTAATAAAGATATTTCAAGAAAAATATCTCATTAAAAACAATATTATTATTGTAATCGTGTTAACACATTTGTAATAAACAAATAACACTCCCATACATAAAAATCAGCCAAAAAACTACTATAAACACTCTCCCACCTCAGGCGTGTTCTCCTAACACTAAACTGCCGACAATCAGCAGGCGATCGCGCACCGAAAAGTAACCCCCTAATGATTTTACGAGCGCAATTACAAAAACTTCCGGCGTAGGGCTCCAAACAATGGAGCCGTTCCAGCTTGCATTTCGAAGCTCGCGCGTAGCCATCGTCACGCGACCGAAACTTTCACCGACGCCCAGACGAATAAGCGAACTTTAATAAAATTAAGAAAGTTACCAATAAAAAACTTTCTCAACCGGCCAGCCAAGCGACTTTCCAAAAAGCCATCCCCCAGCCGTAAAAAGTCCACTTCTCACCAGCCATCGTTTTTACAGCGCGAATCAAGAAACACTTCGGCGCGCCCTTTTTTTCGCCCGTCTCTCCCTTATATCAGGCGCCCGGCCGCCGGCGAACCTGTATACGTGACCTCCTTTCGCCCTCCTCTATCTCTCTCTGGCGCGCGCACGAAACTACGAATCGACTTGTGTGCGCGAGCGGGAAACTTGAATCTATTCGGCGCGGGCGCTGAAATTGCTTTTTCCTGCCGCGGGTGAGCAAAGGGTTTTTCCCGAGCTTCGACGTGTCGCCGCCGGGGAAGATTCGCGGACGCGAGTTTACCACCCTGTTTTCTGCGAGCTTCTGGCTCCGCCGCGGCTGTTTTGTTGCGGCGAGTTTTTCGGTTTGTTTTCGGGATGCCTTTTTGCGAGGGCCGCTGCGCGAGTGGTGTTTATTTGTCGTCGGTGAGTTTTTGCGGGGAATCCATTGGAGAGATGGAAAAAGGTGGAAAAGGAGCGGAATTGTGAAATTTGTTTTTAGTTGTGTAATTGTTGATTTTTTGAGCGATGAATTATTCTGGGGTAATTCGCAGGGCTTTTGTTTTCTCTCTTCGGTATTTTTATTTTTTCAATTTTTCATCAGGCTTTTCAATCTCAATTTGAAATTGAAGTTTAGAGTAATCTGAAAATAATATTGTAAAAGTTTGGGGTATTGAATTCATCACGGGATTGATGGTTTACTTAGAGCTTCTTTTTATTATTTGCCCGCGCAAATATTTGGCGCGACAAACTTCTTAGCGTATTTCATAATAAAGACGCTCTCGGTTACTTTTTCCTTTGCCCGCTTAAAGTCTTATACCCAGCCCCTAAAATTTATTCGGTGGGATTGAATGTCTTAAAAAGAAGGATAAAAGTATAGAATAAGTTTCTCTTGACTTCTGACTTTGCGTTTTCGTTTTCAACGACCTTTAAGTCAATGTTCCTTTCCTTTATGCCGATTTTTATCCTCTCTTTACTTTACGTGAATACGTCGGCTTTGTATTTTAAACGAAAGCTCGAAATATCTAACCAAACTCTTTTTATCCAACCGAAAGAATTCCACCAGTTCAACATTTATTTTCAATAAAAATTTACACCTCCTAAAACGCTAATTTCCAACAATAACTAAACGCAACTTCATTACCCAGCTCCGCGGTATAGACTGCACATATCCGAATTACTTATTTATTTAACGCAGAGCTTAACGCGCAGAAAGCAACACGCCACAATTTAACGACTTTAATAAACCATGGCAAAGCCCTCAACGCAATTCTCGGCTCATTTAGCCCTTGTTACGAATTCAGCAACGGGAAGCCGGCCTAAATTTTGCATAACAACTCTCAACTCCGCTACTCGTTATTACTCCACTAAAAAAACAATCAACCCTCCGCGGGCCTCGAGTACTTCACAAAATAATTAAAGTGTTCACTCGTCCCCCCTCCTACGCTCTATTCATTACGGCCTCTGCGTCCGAAAAAACCAAACAGCCGGCTCAACTTTTCAAATTACTTCCCCGCCGCGGAGCTCCCAAAACTCTTCTCGCATCTTCGCGAAGCAAGTCGAAAATTCACGATGGCCCTCGACGCGAGCAAAAAGTCATTCACGCGCGATTTTATTTAGCCCCACCGCATTTCGAAGAAGTACAGCGGCACATTGTAGCTGAGCGCTCGGGCCTCTTGTTCTGCGCTAATGATCATTAAAGAGCCGGAGCGCGGAGGGCTGGCACTTGAAAATTACGCGCCGCGTGCTTATGTTTTTCGGGCTGGATTTTTCGAAAATATCCTGGCGCAAAAAACAATTAGCACCCGCGAGTGGCGCAATTAACGCAGCGCCGGTTAATTGCGGCGTAAATGTTATATTCGCCGGAGTGCCGCTCCGGAGAGGAAAAAAGCGCGTGCGTTAATTTAGGTTTCTTGGATTTGCGCGAGCGGCTGAAATTAAAAGAAAACCGCGCGCGACTCGCTGGGGTAATGGGAAATAAATGGAAATATAAATGACGAGCTGTTTTTCTCTCTCGGTCCGCGGGAGTAGAAAGACGAAAGGAGTCCCTTAGGATCGGGAGAATGTCTTTAGCCGTGTATCTTCTCGGAGTGGCTCGCTGATAAAAGAGGCCTTTTGCGCTAAAGCGCGCTAACGTTTTGTTAATCTCGTTATTCAGTGTTTGAATAAAAAAAGGACTCAGCTTCTTTTATTAATGCACTGTTTCGGGGAACGGAAATTCCGGTGAATTTTCGACGCGTTGGTATGTTAAATTCATTTTTTTCTTTCTTTTCTGGATATTCTATTTGTTCTATGAAAAAATAAAATACGTCCGTTCGAATAACGCGGTGTGTTTTATATTTTTATTTGATCGCTTTTTTGCTAGATAATATTTTCCAATACTCTTTTTGGTTATCAAATCTGCATTCATCATTTAATGAAATGGAACACGTGAGAGCCAGTGAGGTTTCAAAACGTGTCAGACCAGTAATAAAATACAATTCCAGGAATTCCGACACCCCCTTAAAATCAGATTCATACTTTCAACGTGAAAAATCTAAAACCTCTGCACAATCAGTTTCACTCCCCATCACAATTTCCATCAGCCAGCGCCCTTCCGATTACCAAAAATCATTTCCCTTTCAAAAAAAAAAAAAAAAAAATCCCTAAAAATGCTTCGGTCATCGCACCGCTAGTCCAGCCTAAATGCTTCACTGCGGCGAAGCGATATCGGAGAACGGAATTGCGTTACTTCGCTTTTAGCGGGAATTCTTCGGCCGGAACGACACAGCTCGCATACGTGTCGTTTTAACCGCGTCTCTGCGGCACAGGGGAACGCGCTGGACGCGCGCATGCAGAAACGATGGGGCCGAACGCGGTTAATGAGTATTGATGACCTGTATTAGGCGCCGACAGACGCGCTTAATTTCTACCTAAGCAGAGGCAATAATGCCGGAGCTTTAATTCCGTGCCAAACAGTCGGAGCATTGAAAGAGTATCCCATATGCTCGGCAATTTGCCGCTCGAAAAAATAGAAACGCGGTCAATGTTGACGCACGACAATCTATCGCTCCGGCGCGTGCACACGTCTGACCGAGTTAGACTCGTTCCACTTGAAGCTACGCAGAGCCAGCCACCGGCGCTACATATAAATTCGTCCGCTCCCATCGCCTCCTTTTTTATTCAGCCATGGCTACTTATCCGGCTGGAAAGCTGAAATATTTATGCGATCGGCTCCTTCGGTGCTCGATCTTTTTTTCGTCCAGCCTTCAATGCCGATCGATTATTCATATCCAGGCATCTCGAAATCAATCCCCTGTGGAATTCAGCCTGGACTCTAACAACAAAAAGCAGCGGCTATAAATTGTTCAACGCAACAATACGCGCATTCGAAAAGTAAACAACATTATGAATAATTCACGCACGAGCCGCTCGTTATGAATAATGCAGGCAGCCGGCAAAAAGCAAAACACTTTGCAAACAGCCGACCTTCTCGATTCTCGAAGCCATCAAAAATTGCCGGAGCACCTGTCTCTGGCCCTCGGCGCTTCAAGCCCTCTCCTCCACTCAGCCAACCGCGCGTTTGCCATTTTCCGGGCTCCGCATCCTTCCTCTCTTCCATCCCGTGTTTATTCAGAGTCGCACTTACGCCCGCCGCGGAGAGCAATCGAACGGAGCGACACGTTTTCCCCGCGCGGGATAGGTAAACATTCGCGCGGCGCAGAGATGGAAAGGGGGCAACGTTTGATGGATCTCTCGCTCTTGCTGCGGCTCGGAAGTGCCGCATCGGCGCTTCTTGCTGTGTGTATGACTGCCGCCCGCGCCACGTACGACCATGCGGGCATATTCGCTCTTTGCGGAGCTCGCCGGGCTTTTATGCATGCAAGCCTGATGGCTTTACGTGCGCTAGTCCTCCGCGTAATTCCAGAAGTACCTTCGCACGCATCTATGCGTTTACGCGCCCATCGAAGCGCTCTTATTTATGCTAGTGCGGTGTGATGTAAAGGTGGAACTAGGCCTGCGAGGGAGAAAAGATCGTGAGAATAGTAGAGCTAGCTGGCTGCTCATCCGCAACGTGTGCCGCATTCTCCCTTTCCTTCTCTCCTCTTCGCTCCGCTTTCCAGAATCGTCGCTCGACGATAGCCCGCTTATTTCGTCTCTCTTTCCGCTGTTGATCTAGGCTCGCCGTCCGAGTTTATTATTACAGTAAAGTGACTCGACTGGCGAAGCCGTAGGCTGCTGATTTCTTCCGATTGCTCGAGTGCGAAATGGCTTTTCCAGCGCAGACGCTGTGTTTGCTTTACAAGTCGACGTACTCGCGCCCTCTGCTTTCTACGGGGATGCAGCGAAGCGGGCTCCGGTGAATTAGAAATTGATGCAGTCTGCGGGAGCGCTGGGAATTAGTGATTTGTGGAGTTTGTATTTTCGTAAAAAGGCGGGAGGAGGGGGATGTCACACGAGATTAATTATTAATTTGGAGAGTTGCTGATACTTTATGAGTGTTCGGTGAGGGCTTTTTGCGCTAGTAAAACCGACATTTACTGCCTATCTTATTTCAACGAAACGATTTGTTATTTCACACTAGCTAATTTTCTCCTTCTGATGCTCCGATATGGGCTAATTGAAATTATATTCAACGGACATGAGCTAATGCGCATAATATTTCGTTTAAGCATATTAAATTATTCGTAATTTATTGTAGGTAATATCATTTGGAGGTGAAATTTGAGCGTAATATCAAAATCCATTAACTGTATATATCAAAACTAATTTAGTAATTAGTTACGGTACTTACACGAGATATATACACGACATATTTAATTAAATTATTTATCCGATTAAGTACTTTGCAAATATTTATTGTTCCTTTTAAACAGTGTTTTATTTTTGTATTCATATTTGTTATAATATATTATTATTCAAAAAAATCAATTTTTGCATTTTCATCAACAATAATAAACTTAATTTACATCCTGGTACATATTTGTATTAAAAGTACAATATCACACAAAGGATACTTGTGCATTTTTTTTATCTAATACGACGTAATCGGTTAATTCATAAATTTCTGTTTACAATGTACAATGTTACAGATTACAGGATATCGCTTTACCTCTTAGGACGGCAACTTGATACCCTCTAGAGAGTCCCGCTTTGGCACTATACTAACTCTCGGCGCATATCACGTGTGTGTAAACTGATAACCCAAATGTTGCTTAATAAACTGCCCCCATCAAAAACTTCTCAACTAAACTTACCCAACAAAGCAGATTTCCCCCTTTTTTAACGACACACTTAAGAATATTATACTCTCGCTCTCTAGTTCCGTCAAGTCAGACAAGCGGTTAACCCTTCCGCGAAAACAACTGCGCGAGCTCGCATTAAAAATAAAAGAATCGTCATCTCTACAAAGGAGCATCATCAGCGCAAAGCCGCAACGCGAAACTTCAAAGCCCGCGCACGCGCATTTTCAGCTCGCTTTGCTAAGAATAATGAACCCCGCGCCCCGAATAAAAAAGCGAGCCGCTAGTTTTCAAAGGCACAAAGACCACACGAGGTATCACTCTGCGTACATGTAAAGCGCGTGAATTAAATTTTTGAACGGTTTAGCCCCTCCCCGAATCAATCGTGTGCGTGGGCTTTTGACCCCTTTTTTTCGGCTGCGGACGTTTCGCTCAATTAGACGCACGGCCTGTGGAGAAATGAAAATCTATGGACGCCGAATCGATCAAGCGGATGACCTTTCGAGGGGGGTGAGGGGGGTAAATATGACAAAGGGCTCGGGCTTTTTTCTTTTTTTTTTCTTAAAGGGATTTTCAGTGCTTTGTCATTTTCTACGGTTATTCACTTCTCTTGTTTACTGCCGTCGAGGCTTTTATTGCCTGACGTTGAAAAATCTTTATGGGATTATGAGGTTCCATTAAATGGGTTTTTTATTCGCGGATCTTATGTATCGGCTTTAACGTCCCGACTTACATGACAATAAATAGTATTTTTCTTTTATTGATTACACTTTGGTTTTTTTATGCCTTTTTAAAGTCACGAGGTATTTAACGTTAATGGGCTCAAGTCATCATACACGTTCAAGTAATGATAATAATTTTCTGTGATGATAAAAATGATTTTAATTGACATAATTTTTAATTATATTTGAACTAGAAATCGTTGAGGCAAGTTAAATATTTGCTCTTTTATCGATCTTGGAGAAAAGTTGAAATAAGTAGATAACGCCCGAGGTAGGTAAGCCAATATGTATTTTAAACTTGACATCTGGATTATCTTTGATATTAAGAAAGTCATACTCTCTTGAAAGATGAGGACGCTTATATCATTTTCAAAAAATCCTATTTATCAAAATTGATAAATAAAGTTTACACATTGTTTATGAAGTTTTTAAATTTAATTTCCTGATACTTTAACTCGGAAACTGCAGGCTGTATTAAATTTTCAGTCCATAAGTTATTGAAAATAAGTTTCAGCCAAACTTTACGTTTACCTCTCCATCGATTGATACTGAAAATATTAAACATTCAATTAAACCAACTATTGCAAAACAAACGAAAAACAGTGTATCCTTTTTGCATTGTTCCATTACCATTTCACAAAGCCGGTAACCACACAAAGGCACAATAATAAAATATTCAAAAAGCACTAACAATCCCTCGGCATCAAGCACGGCGAACTTTAGTCTTACGATCAAAATTACACCCAACTTCCGCGATCTCTCTCTCTCTCTCTCTCTCTCTCTCTCTCTCTCTCTCTCCACAAAGGCAGCATATCCCTCACAGAAGCCAAGTTCCTCCTCGCTCCCAGCCTTGCCTCCACCCTCCCGCCTCTTGTCGTCACCTTTCCGCTTTCATTCATCAAAAAGCCTCGCGCGCATCAGTGCGTCATTACAAGTCGATAATCTCGGCGTAATCCCTAGTCACAGCCGCCAGTCACACGCCGCTTGCCTAAGCCCCTAAGCCTGTGCCGCGCGCGCGCGCGACAGCTCGGCTTTATTTATACACGCTTTGTCATTATATTGGCGCTGGCCGGGCTGACTGGCGCCAATTTCAATTATTAGGCAATTCGAGCGAGCCGCGAGTAACAAGATAAACCGCACACCGAGAGCGAGCGAGCTCTCCGTTTTAATTTCATTTGCAATGCGAGCTGATTGAATTTCGGCCGCCCGAGGAGCGCCCGCTCGCCCGGACTAATTTCGGGGATAGAGCCGGAGCGCGCTTCGTTTTGCTAGTTATGAAGCTGTTATTGATGGGATGAACGATATTTATTCGGTTAGCCGAGGGGATGAGGGATGGGAGGGCTGAGTGGAGATGTTATGATAAAAGTGCTTTAGGGCGAGAAGTGGTGTAAGGGGGGATAAGAGATTTTTCGCTGTTTGCGACTGATTGGTGATTATATTACCGCGATTCGGTTGGTTTGTTTATTGAATTATTTGAAAGTTGTTAGTATCGGGCTCGCGCGTTCCAATTTACGAGGGCCCGCGTATAATTGCAAATGCAAAATGTAGCGTTTTGCAAAATGCAATTTACCAGCGGCGGTTATGCTCCTGCAAACCATCACGCTTGCAAATCCGTAGTTTGAACGAGAGGTATTTCGGCTAGGCGTATAAAGCTCTCTATGAAAGCGCATAAAGATGGTAATCAGTAAGCGTTGACTATTTATTGTGGACGCGGAAAGATTTGCGCGTCCGAATCCGGAAAGTAGGACAGGGAAAGAGATACGTGAAATGGTTTCTTTAGCTATTTTACGAGAAGGACTTTAATACAGTCTCGCTACTTGTCGAGGAAACGTATACGATAAAGAGCTCGTACGTGTCCATGCGGCATCGAATTTTTATGTTGGATTGTGCAAAAGCCAAGATAAATAAACGTATTGTTGAAATGTATTGTTTTTTTCAAAGTGCTTTGTTTTTTTTTCTTTTCAATAATAGATGTACTTTTCGTGGGCCGTTAACATTTCGTTTGACAAATCCTCAAGCCGAGATTGAGAGTGAGATTTGTGAAACGCGAAATGGCACGTGAGTTTGACACGGTAAAAACTGCTGTAACCTAAATATAAAACTCTCCGGAGGTACTTGAAAAATGTTTGAACATTAAATAAAATGTTAAAAAAACTATTTAATTTTTCCTCTTGGCGAAACTGCTGCAACCACGTCACCGTGACTTTTTCTCGCAGCTGCTCATATCCTGACACACGTCTCGTAAGTTTAGTTATATTTCGGGGGAGGAGAGAGAGAAAAAAAAATAAAAAAAATGCACATTTTTTGTCCCCTCCCAGAAATATGCTCGGAATATAAAAGAAATCTTTATGAGACGTGTGTCAGAGTATGGCGCGTTACGAGAAAAAACTTTCAGTCATGTGACTGCATTCGCCAGCAAAAGGTATGAAGCGTTTTTTGACGCCTAAAAGTAATTCTTAGTAGTTCTCGATTCTTACGTTTCGAACTTTGACATCTGTACGTTTGATTTTATTGTTATTTTATAATATTATTCTTTATGTTTCAGGTAAGTTCTAGAGATTATCTGATGAAACCATCATTGTGTAAGTTACATAATAGATTCATATTCTTAATGTTTTGATTATCGTAAGGGAAAGGCTATATATTATTTATATAATTTTTCAATTCAGTATTGTGTCATAAATCATTTTGATTTTGAATGAAAATAGGTGTTAGATTTCGGAGAAATCCTTAATAATATTTTGAACGTAGCAATCATTGCTTACAAGCATAAACAAGCTTAGATTAAAAATGTCATAAATGTAATATGCCGTGTAGTGGCCGGAGCGTTAGATGCGTACGGCTTATTTTCTAGAAATCCCTAATAGCTTGTCACAACATGCTTGAATTAACGCGTCGGTCTAAAATGCACCCTTATACCAACAAGTAAATATCCAACAATAGGATAAGTAGTAAAGCATTCAATAAAGCTCATTATAAATTATCACATTTCATTAAATAATTCTTACATAAATGCAAGCTAATAAACGATCGCAAACGAATAAAGTATCAATAAAACAGCTCTACAATACTTTCATCCACTTAAAATGTAAATTCTATCATCGCAACGCATTTTAAAACGCTCGACCCAATTTGCCCTCTCTCAGTCATTGCAACGTTGTAAAACAAGTGACCCTCGCTCTGCGTTACAGAGGAAAACAAAAAAAAAAAGCGAACAAATCGACGCAGCCACCTGGGAAATATAAAAACAGCGTCCCATTACGAGCTCTGACGGCAGAGAGCTGAAACTCTCGCGTATATACAAAACAAATAACGCGAAAAGCAAAACATCCACTTACGACAATTGGCCCGAAATAGCTCCGGAATTAACATAAACAAGTCCCCCTCTCCTATCCTATTATTATTCGCGCTGATTCAATGCGAACTTTATAGGCGCCTTCGCGGCAAGATAAATAGGCTTTCCCCTCGCGGCGTACACCTACGAAAGTACACCAACGCGCAGAAGTAAGACACGAGAGAGCGGTGTATTTCGTCTTTCTCAATCTCGTCGGCGATTTGAACTAAGCCAACGAACAGCGCCTCCGGTGTATAGAGAGTGAGAGAGAGACTTTCCGTTGCTGCTACCACCGAACTTACTTCCGCCGTGTTGCCTATACCGAGAGGTGAGGCGCACTACTGCTTTCCGCTTGGTTTAGGAAGTATTATAGTTCGCCGCCGCTATCAGCTTGAGTAAGGAGGAGCATTTTTTTCGCGGCCAACTTGCTCTTGCACAGAGCTATTTTTTAGCGTCCTTTTTAGTCTGCTCGAGGATCTTTTACTTTTAATTTAGGGATTTTAAATGAATTATTTTCGTTTAGTTTTTTTGCTAAAATAGAATAATGTTACCTAAGGTTTAAGAATGCAAAAAACTGCAGGGTGCTTTCAGATAAAGAAAATGAAAAAACATTAGCAGAATAACTATACAGATGCTGCGCAAAAACTAACAAAAGTACATAATCAAAGCCGGCAAAAAGGCATCGTAAACGATATTTTCTAAAAAAGAATAGCCCGCAATAAAAGTATGAATAAACAGCAGCAACAATTTCCGTAAATGTCCAGCCCTGAAAATTTTATTGTCCCGACAAAGCCTGCTTCTAATAACCGCGCGCAAAAAGCGTCCAGCCGAGCGCGCCGGGCATTACAAAAGCCTTTTTTTTTGCCGGCGCTGCACGCATATCGCCCGCCGAAATTCCACGGAGCGATAAATTCGCGAAAATTAGTTTCAGCGTTTCGTCGCGCCGTCGGCTCGCCTCGCGTCTTGTTAAGCTCGCAGCGGCTGTTACGCATCCCAACAATTGCATTATCAAATAATCGCCTTTATACCTCGACGCAAAAATTATACCGCTCGCCTGGACAGGCGAGGAAAGGTGGACTCGGAAAAAAGGAAGCCGCAGGAGCGCTAAGCCGAGCCTTTAGACAGCGTTTTTCTGGGAATTTCACGAGACAGGATACATCCTGGTAAATTAGTTCCAGCATTTTAATAATTCCATTCGGCCGCTGTATAATTCCTGGGCCGCGGCTGCCGTCCGTTCTGCTTCCCTTTTCTTTCCTTTCTCGCGCGCGCGGGCTGCATTCTGACGAGCGGCCCCCAGGCGCCGGGTATTTGCTGTTCGGAAAATTGTCCGTCTTTCGTTGCTGGGATGAGCGAGGGTCTTTTAATTAATTTTTTATCTCGTAATTATGGATAACAAAACTTGGCGAGCGCGTGGCTTTTATCGGGCTGACGATGGTAATAATGGTAGATTTATTATCGTTTTTACGAGACATTGTTTTACATATTCATGCGGCTCGAGTAGTCTGAATCAAATAAACGTAAATAACTGACACTTTTGTCAATCAAATATTCAGGAAATTCCTTCCTCATTTTCATTAACATTCCTAATTCAGCTTTATTCAACTGAACCTCTCCTATCCGCACCACCTTTTATACACGGGCAGCTGGTGTAGTGAGCCAGCCAGTTCGTCTTTCCAGCTCGCGTTTTCGCGATCTTTTCGCAAATAGCTCGCGCGCGTTAATTCGAGTCTCTCTCTCTCTCTCTCTCTCTCTCTCTCTCTCTCTCTCTCTCTCTCTCTCTCTCTCTCTCTCTCTCTGACGCTGTAGCGATTTTCCTCGCGCCATGCTGCACACTCAGAGACAGAAAGAGAGAGAGGGAGGAGCGTAAATTCCATTTCCTGCTGAGGCTGGTGCGCTCGTGTAATATGACGTAATTCCTACGCTCTCTGCGCTCCTCGTCGTCTAGATTTATTACTGGCTTTTGAACGCGCGCTGCAGGGGAGCTTCGCGTGCGCGCGACTCCCGGGCTTCTGCTAAACATATACGCGCATTGTGCGGGAATTGCCGCTGTGAAGCGGACGCGCTTTGATCAAAGGGAGAGTTTCACGGAGGCGACGGGCTATGGGAAATTTCGAGAAAAAATTCAACCTCTATATAATAGCGGGGGGCTCAATATTTATTGAATTCTTGCAATATTGAATTGAAGTCAAGTTACTAATCAAGATGTTTGACGGGACTCGTTATCAAATGTACGAGAATTTAAAATGTAATTTTTAGATAGTCTAAACATTTGGCAGAATACTGCTATTTAAAGTAGTGAAAACGAAATATTTCAAAAATTGTAATATAAATTGTGATTAACTTTATAATATAAATTTTTATTTACTTTGGGTAAAATCCATACGAGCATCATTTCCAGCAGAGTATATACGACATAGTATAGTTTATATATAGTTATGTATAATCATTATATATAGTTTTTCTCATATTGATAGGTATATTTATCATTTCTATTTTTTCAAGACTACAATGAATGTATAACAATAATGTGAATATCTACGAAGAAAAATATATGACAGTTAGTAACTACTATTGATCCATTATATAAAAATATATATTAATATTTACAGTTTTCTACTTTATCTGACATTAAAAATCTATTTAATTAGTTTTCAACGCAACAATTTCAAATTACAATAATAAAAAATGCATGTTTAATAATATAAAAGCATAAAGATCATACAAATTCCTTGCTTACTTTATGAGATTTATATATACAAAAGACATGAATTTCTCCGTTAATTATTTCAAATTACCTTTTTGACATCTTATACATACATATATATCTCCCTATATTATATAGTTATATTGAGAAGCTTACGAC
>UELX01005496.1:0-13532 GCA_900480035.1 Eupelmus urozonus | reverse complement strand
ATTATTATTATTATTTTTATATATATCATTTTTAAAAGCAAATATCTATTCAAATATTTTAATTTTATCTAATAAGTAATATAAATAACAAGAAAGCTCAAATACAAAAAATTTGTTATTTTTCGAAAAAATTTTTTTTGACTTTTCCTTATATCTTTTGATATAAACAAGATA
Source organism: Eupelmus urozonus (assembly GCA_900480035.1). NCBI lineage: Eukaryota > Metazoa > Arthropoda > Insecta > Hymenoptera > Eupelmidae > Eupelmus > Eupelmus urozonus. The sequence continues at coordinate 13,358 of UELX01005496.1, read as the reverse complement.
TCAGAAAACGGCAAACGGAAATTTCGATTTTTTTTGAGCCAAAATTTTGCTGAAACTCAGTCCTGAGGCCTTAATATTAATTTTCATTTTCCTTTCAAACATTAGCTATTCGTAATTGAGTTTAATTTAATTTCACGTTTATTTTATTTTAATTATTGCCTAACCTAATAACCGGGTGCACGCGGAGTGAATCCCAGCTCTATAATCCCCCCGTTATAGTGGGTAATGGAGATGGTGGTCAGGCGAATGTGCAGGGAGTAGTTTTTTCAGCTTCTGGAAATGACACTTGTGTTATTATGTCCATTGTCATTTTTTCATGGGATTAATTATCTTAGAGGATTCAGTGCGGTAAGGGTAGTGCTAGATGATGAAGGAAAACATTGTCATACGATTCGCAGTTATGAAATCTAGAAAGACTGGCAATTATTTGAGGATAATTTTTACGGAATGATCGGAAATGTGATAATGACTGTTCGCTAAGGTTCTCGTCTTTCCACAATTTTAATAAATTAACGGATGGCATTGTAAATATCTGATATTTACGTTGACAAAGAAAATAGTACATTTCGATACGGGTATGGAAGGTGATTATTTGCCTCGTGAGACGTTTTTCACCCAATCGAAGCGAGGGTGAAAAGTCTCACGAGGCAAAAATCACCTTACGCACTAGTATCGAACCGTATTTTATGCCACGAGAGCCGAGAAATCATCTTAAAGTTATGATTTTGAACCTTCTAGTTCTTAAAAACAAAGTATATGCAATAGTTTTCATCGACATTGTCTTGAAGTAAAAAGTAAATAAGTAAATCAGCTTATTTTTTAAATAAAATATTTTACATTTGGATAATCTAAGACCAATCTTTTCTCTTACTATAATTATTTAAAGATTTTACATGCAAATTCATTCCGGGCAATTTCACACTACAACCACTAAACAACACACTACTGCTTGAAAACCAAACACATCCAACCCCCCCACATTTTTTCGATCCCTTCTCCCGAACGTCAACTCGCGCGCAACATAAATAACGAAAAGAAGCAAACGATGAGGTGCTGTTACCTCGCCTCGGCAGGTATATACACACTCGACGACACGCAGAGAGACTCAGAGCAACAAGAGACAGATAGCTCCCCCGATCGCGCGGGGGTGGCTTACTTTTAATTATGGCTCGCGCTACCGGCACTACCGCCGCACCTGAATAAACCATTCGCCGCTCTCGCGTACAGCCACATAGCCCTGTACACTCGCGTCTCCAAACAGGAGCGTTTAATCGCTTTCGATCGAACGTTTATACGACACTTCGGATAAGATACGATCGCGACGCCGCGTGTTTTTACTGCCGGCGAGAGAAAGAGAGAGACGCCTGGATGAGGGAAATGACTCTCTCCGCTTTTCTTCTCTGGCTCGTTTTTTCGCGGCTGGAAAACGAGAGACGGTAAGTGGATTTATATTTATGGAGACAGCTACGGTTTTTAGGACGGGAAATTGCTTTTGTTTTATATATAGAGCCGGGGCTTTATGTCGGGTTTAAGCCGCGGGGGCCACGCCGGGTTTTAAGGCTTGCGTTAATTATTTTATCGGGAATAATGGAGCGTGCTGAAAAAACCATGTTTTTCTCGGGTATTTATTTAGTTGAGTTAATGCAGTATTTTCCAGATGGTATCAGAAACATTTTTTATTGTATATAGGAATAATAAATGAATAATGGGAGCTTATGCATTTCATACGCGAGGTGTTGCCACGTACAAAATGAAAAACCAAAGCACTCGTGACCTGAAATCATCACAACAGTTTTTCCTCCTCTACTTATCGCTCGGCTGGTAATTAATATCGCCTTTTTCAATGAGGTGTGAAATAAATCGAAAAAATTGATTACTTTATCCCGATGGAAAAACGAGATTAACATTTTCATTCGCGCAATCAAACGAGTTTATTACGCGCTCGGCTTTATTACAAGCCATCTCCCGCGCGACTGCAATTTTTTGCATTCCGCTGACGCTCGAGCTGCACCGACGCGCGCAATTACGATCCAGTTCTCCCCCGCACGCGCCTGGCTCACTACACTCGCCTCTTCATTTTTCTTTTGAGAGACACACGTGCGTCCCTTTCGTTTTCTTTATTTTTCCTGCAGTGGTGTTCCTTGAAAGTTTATAGGCTAGAGACCCCTCATTAGCAAACTGCTTTGAGGGAAAAAAGAAAGCAAAAGAAAAAGATGCGTCTTTACATGTTTTGCAAATTGACGCCCATAGTTGTAGGACCAAATTTTAACTTTCTAAATAACTGTTGTCTTAGTTCGTTAAATGAGTCTGTGTAAGAAGATATAAAATTGTTCAGGAAGCTGAGTATTGTTATTTATGAACTAGAATATGTTATTGTACTTTCGAAGCTCGATTTATGACCAATATAATTATGCGTCTAAGATTTTAATTTGAGACTGTTTGGATGATTTAAGTTCGTGTAAGATGAAAAACGTGGGAATATTTTTAAAATAACATGAGGGTAGTGATATGATTAATTTGGTTGCGGAAATAAAAATAAAAAAACTTTACGATTGCGTTCTCAGTCTGTATCATTCAAAGCCTAAATTAATGCACTTAAATAGCTCGTAAATTAATATTTGCGATACTAATGAGAAGGGTAATACAAAGTAGAAACACTGTTGACCTAAAATTTTATTCCATAAATACCTTTCTTTCAGATCCTTCGAGCATGAAAAGAATCTGAGAAACAATGCAAGTACAATAATCGCGTGCTCTTAAAAAAATTAAATACCATACATTTCCACTTCCTTATACCCAATTGTCATTCGTCTCAACCTTGCACTCAAATATCCAACCAAGCATCACAACAGGTAGCTAGCTCACCCTCTCAGAAATCAAAGCTTCCTCACAACCGCAACAAAAACTGCACCTTGCATTTCCTTCTCAGCGCAAAGAATCGCCGAAAATTGGCGTCACCGAGGACTTATTACCTCCCTTCGTCGCGTCCCTTCACGCTATAATTAATTTGTCCCGCATGTATAAAGAGGAAGAGGCAGCAGCGCGCCACGCCTCCTCGGGGATTTAACATTCGAGGCACGCTTGTATAAGAGCCTGGCTAATTCGTGATACGATATGAGTTAATGATCACGTAAGCGCTGCTCGCGGAACTCACGTTTTTTAGCTCCCCTTTCTTGGCTGGATATACGTGTGTAGCGCTCACGCGACACGGAGAAATTACAAAGTGTTCCAATGTGATTCCTTGTTGCGAGCGCGACAAGCGCCTTTATGGCCGCGCGTGCCGTGTCCGCTCCCTCGCTTACACGCGCTGCGTGTGGCTCTGAGAGCTGCGCTGAAGGTGATGGGGTTTTGAGCGTTTGGTATTAACCCATTAACGCCGGAAGCAGTGTTTCTTTTGTCTACTTTCAAATCGAATTATTGATAAAACAAAGACATCTGTAAGCGGGATTTATGATTGTTTATAGTAGGCAACGATGTTGAATTAATACAATATTTATTAGATTTATTCCAAATTATTCGTTCCGAATTTGGGCAAATAAATATTTATTAATAGTCAAAATACCACCAAATATTCCTCTTACAGCTTACCACAGTGCAACAATCTGAATTACATTTTATCTCGGTACGAATCTCCCCTAGACCTCCAAGGTTTCGGCAAATATTTTTATGAGACCTCTTTAGATCGTCGCGATTTATGTAAACGCTTATTTTCCTCGCCCTCTCCATCCCGCTCACGATCGTGACCGATGATCCTCTGCGCTATCGCGCTTGACGATTTTTTTTTGTCCGAATCATGGCATACAGCGGGACGAGCCCCAGCAATTATTTCAGGCAGACGATGTGTCTCATTGTGTAGCTCTCTCCCTTCTTTTCCCCCTGATTTTTCAAAAGGGGAGAGTTGCGCGTGTCTCACTTTTTTTTAAAAAAATGAGGAAAACAAACAGTATGGTCTTCTAATGTCTATCGGGAATTCAGTGGAGATAAGCACGCCATTTGTCACGAGCCATTGATTTCGGATGATGCCAATCTTGTTGAGTTATGTGCTCATGGAATTATCTAAAAAAGATGGGTCGAGGGGTTAATCCGCTTTTAAAGTGTGGCGATTGAAATTACGGGATTTAGGGAAAGGGCGCAGCAGAGGGTTGTAATAGTTTTTTTTTTCGTTGAATGTATCGAAAGTCTAAAATTTTTTGCCTCGAGTGCATTTTTTTCGTTTATAAATGTGACTCTGTGGAGAAATTGAGTGGTAAGTAATGGCTTTGAGTGGATTAGAATTTTTTATGAAGTTCAAAATGCGATTGAACGATCAATCTAAAATATCGGATACTAAAAATTTTTACTGCACTTTACAACAAACTTTTACTATTAAAACACAATCGATTTTCGATTTTCCAAATTCACTCAAAACATTTTCATAAGGCCATCAAATAAGCCATCCAGAATCGGACCTCAATAATGGTATTTTTAATGAACCGTGTCAGTCATGATTGATTTTAGCGCGAAAAATTGTTTGCGCGCTCCGATATAATACGTCAATGCCCCGCGCGCACCCACAGTAATTCGTTCCGCGTATATATTCATGAAAATCCCCCGCCGTGGAAAAACTCCAACCCGGCCAATCATCGGGCCCCTCCCCCTGTAAAAATCATTCATTGTCATTGAAATCGCGGAAAATATGAAAAGTCCATCAGGATAATACAATCATTATTAACCCTTTGAAAGGCCGAAACAATATTCGGCCGGCCGCGCGTATACACACACACACGCGCGTACACGTATACGCTATGCGCGGCTCTAATCGCATCAGGGCAGCGATGCGTCCGATGCTTTGGCCCAATCCAAATCAATTAATCTCGAGCGTGACACGTTTGCTCGGCCAGCCATGCGCGCAAACTCATCAAACCACCCTCGCCGTCCCGCGGTGCTCGGAGAATCGCGCGCGTATATATAGTATATACATACGGCGAGCTGCCGGCCTCTCGGCGCACGGCAAATATCGTCCTAATTATGTATCCACAGTGCTAGCAGATATGCCTGCCTCTACGTATACGGCCAGCTGACTCGCCTTGCGGAGCGCGCGCGATCAATTTTGCGGGAGAGAGATAGCTCAGTGGCCGATCAGTCACTATAGCGCCAGAGAGCGCGGGATTACGGCTCTAATTGAAGCCAGTGCGATTTTCGCGTGACGCGTTTTCTCTCCCCCTTTCGCTCGCTTTCCTTCCCCTTTCGGACTTTTTGAGCTTGACGCCTACGTGTGTGGATGCGTTTACGGTAGCCGTATGGGACGCATCGGCTGACTGCGCGCAGCATCCGCTGATATCGGAAAGCCAGTTGTACTTAATTCATCGGCAGGAGCCTGCAATCCTTTGCGGTGGTGGAGTGCACATGTTGGCCCTGCACGCGTTGCGGCTCCCCTCGCGATGCAGTGTGTCGGGCTTCTGTCAGGCTAGCTTTTGCTGTGCTGCTCTACGGGGGAATTTCTTCGATCGGACATACGGTGCAGGGTTTAATCTGTATAAACAGGGAGGGGGGATGGCTTGTGGAGTATGTTATTATTCGGGAAAAGTGACTTTGCTGTAGTTTGTAATGAAAAATTGAGATTTCTGCTACGAATCACTTGTGAAGTACATTAGGATGTTGAGTATTGTGCGGCAGATACAAAGTCATTGTGAAAAGGGTTAAAGTTTAAATCTGTATTGAAATAGATGAATTTTAATCAACAGTAACCTTGACGATGTTATAGATATTTTTTTTAAATATATAATTGACGTTCATTGTTTGTAAAATAAAATTAAAAATAATAACTTATTTTTTCAGACTTTAACCAGATGATTAACAAGAAAGGAAAAAATAAAATGGAGCAGAACTTAATAGTTTAAACAAAATACTGTTATTACCCAAAGTCCCGTAAGTTCACAACATGCATTTTTTACGAAGTAGAATTATTTTATATAATTTTGTTATGATATATTATTTTAAAATAATAACAGAGACATCTACAACAGTAGACCATGCACATCATTACACATATCATCCTAGACTCTGATACCAATTGTCTAAATTTTCCTAAAAAAGCCAACCTCCCTTCAACAAACACACTCCAATTTGTCATAAACCACTCATCGAACATTTTTCCATCAAACAATCGCAACCACTATCATCAGCCATCCCACACACTGTCACCAAATTACAGTCCGACCCGCCACCCCATAAAAAATTCGTTTAAAATTGAAGAACCTCCATTCCGCCCGCAATTTTTGATAAAAAGAAAAGCACCCCCGCGCGCAATATAACCATCCTCTACCGACGTATTACCCTCTCTCGATCGCTCACTCGCTATATGGGTGGGGTCGCAGCGGCATCTGCCGTCCGCTAGCCCCGCTCCCATTTCCATCATCTCGCCCTCTCATTACACTCCCTGCCACTTGCGCGGGACCCCCACGCTCGCAAAACGCCACCTTCGGCCTCCTGGATACATTTATTTATTCGTTTCGGCCCGCCGCGGCCGGCTCGGCACATGACACGCGACATTACCGCGGACTGCACCCTTTCATTACGCGCGAGCGCGCGCCTGTCGCGTGGACGCGGGCCTATGATATTAGGGTGGCGTCGCTGCGCTTGGCTGTCCCTTTCGAAAAGTGTATGAATTTTGGAAGCTTGGAATTTTCGAGAAGGTAGTGTGAATTTGCACGCTGGATGATTTGGTTAAGGAGCAGTGTGCGAGTTAAAGGGTGCACTTAATCGAATTACGGAAAACAAACATAATTTTGCGGGTTACAGCTGCGTCTCGGGGTTGCCTTTACACCTACCGTCTTGCAGCGAACAGGTGGCCCGTGCAGTTCCCGCTCAACAGGTTCGATTATACTTGCGCCGTAAGGGGGTTGTAAGAAAGGCGTTTATCGTTTCGTTTGAGCGAGCTCGGTTTTCGGAATTGTTTGTTTTTGAATGTGAAACGGTATTTAGTACACCATGTGTCACTAAAAAGATTACGGCTGAGCTGTGCGTTCGTGAAAAAATAATAGATGCGAAACAGATCAAAGTTAAAAAGAAGTGCACCCAAAGACACCAGCTAGTCTCCTCATTGTTAATTAAACCTCGACTCGCAAAGGAGCGCGCTGAAATATAGATAACATAATCAGACAAAAAGCCTCGCAGCCCAGAAAAAAAGCTCGGGCTCTCGCAACTTTTGATGGAATCCTAATCTAGATTAAGCCCGCGCGCCAGAGAGAAAGGAAAGAAGCCATGAAAAGAAAGTATTAGTCTCACCCTTGCAGCCTCTAGATATATATCTCGCAGCCGGGATCCTCCTCGCTTTCTCGTCAGTCATTAGGAAAGTTCGTAGGTGCGCGCGGAGACGACGACGCAGTCCGCTGCCTCTCAATTAACGTTAGGGGAGGAAAGTCTTGAAAGCTCCCTGCCGAAATTTCGGCGCGCGAAAATCTGCATGCGGATCGCGCGCGCGCGCGCACAGATCGAGCTGCCTGATGCGGGGGTGGCGAGAGAGTAAAAGCCGAGGAAGGGAGGAAGGTAGATGCAGAGTCGAGTGTAGAGCCGAGGACAACAACAAAGGCCTCCTCATTGTGCGAGCGCCTGAGAGATGAGAGACAAAAGCTCCTCTCTCGATTCTACCCAGCTATCTCCGCATCGCGCGTTCTGCTTCGTCGTCGTTGTCATCCTGCGAGCTCGTTGAGTAGAAGCAGCAGCTTCTTTTTTGGGATGGTTCTAGGTAGCACCTTCTTTATTATTCCTTTTCTGATTCTGGAGGCCGCGCGTGTCAAGACGCGCGGATTACTGATACGGTGTATTAATGGAGTTGCTTATTTATTTTAGTTTGTTGTTTATCGCAAAGGATGTTAATTGTTATTTATTAATTGGAAAAATTTAAATGTGCTATTATTATTTATAATCGATTTTAGCCTCGAACGTAGATCGGCAGATTAAAAATTGCTGAAATTGTATAGTATACACACTGATCAGGTAAATGGTGGGACGTAACATAAATCGCAGGTGAGTCCTTTGCTCATCAGTGGCTCGATTGCGTGAGTAGCGCGAGAGAAAAGTGGCAAAAGATTGTACGGTTATATACATATGTTCGTGAAAGATACGAAGAGATGTGCTTCGTTCTGAATGATAAGCTAAACCCTCGGTCAGTTCTTCCTGTTATTTAAATTAGGCCAATAAACCGCTAGTGCGTTCTTACTGATGATCGCTCTGCGTTATAATTCCCTTATTAGAGGTTACCACTTTTTGCATGCTGCGATCCCTTTTTATCGAGCTTTTTATTACTCATCTTACTGTGGATGCTTAAAAAAATGATTCGTCAGAGGAAGAGATTAATTATTACTAAGTATACGTTTGCTTAGCTTTATGCACGTAGTATTTACAGATCGGCGTATATATATTAACCCATGCTACTACAATCACTAAGCATTTAAAAAATCTGCGTATTTTGGATAAATACACACATCACCTAATGTCAGCTTAAAACCAAACACACCTTCCATAAAAAATATATCAACATAAAATCACCAAAGCCCGAACACAAATCACAACCATCTCCTTCCAAACCAAAAGCCCACATCCACATTATCCAACCAATCCCGCACTAATCTCCCTCTCATTTTTTGCCAGCTCGCTGATCGCTCACCGGCCTAGCCATAATAACACGTTACCCCCCGCAGCAGCGCTCATGTTTACGCGCATATCCCACTAGCTACCTGCGCTCATCTAAGACCTATACCTCCGAGGCGATCATCGGAGCAAGGTCGACGAGGCAAGGGCGGGGAGGCCGAGCTCCACCTATCATCAAATTATTACTTTCCGGGAGCAACGAGTTTAATGCTCGCGCAAGCCTAACGGTAAACCAACGCCGAGCCTACTCGCTTCCTCTAGCGCTGCGCGATGTTTACGTCTCTGTCGCGAGGCTGTTTACGCCAGGAGAGAGAGAGAGAGAGAGAGAGAGAGAGAGAGAACTACTGATTCGAGGCGACAGGAGGAGAGGGGCGGCAAATTGCACCTTCCGCGTCGACGACGACCAGCTGGCTGTCCGGGATCCCGTAATTGCCTAGAATTTGCCTGCGATGCGAGCGCGACGAAAGTGTTGCGAACGGGCTGGTTATGATACGGCGAGGAACGTTTATGCAAAATTGCGAAATGTTACTGCGAGCCTAACTAGGCTCGAATGGAGCGCTGGACATTCGAGTGTAAACACTACGCTGAAATCCTGGCTTTTCGTTAAGACCGTTTCTCTGTTTCCCGATAAGCCCACGCGTCGCAAATGACTTCAGCCTGCACTCCATCAGTCCGATAAACGATATTCCGTTGCTCAAAAAAACCTGTATCTTTCATCACGAAAACACTTATCATCCGAACGATTAATCCACAACGGGCGCAAGCTCCTTCTATAATTCACGTCAAAAGCCTCGCTTCTGTTTACATCAGCTCTTTCGCCAGCGCGGCACGCGCGGCTTCGCCCACATCGGTACCTTGGCGCGCGCGCCGCCGTCTACCTACGTCGTTCGATTGTGAGCGCGCGCGCACTTCCAAATCCGGGGAGACTGTCCGATCCGTGCCGAGCGATTGCGCGCGCCTTATTTATTATGCGCGAGCGCAGCGCGATGTAATATCACGTTTGTGAGTATAGGAGAGTGGAGGGAGGGTCGATCGGGCGAGACCGATCGTCTCGGGTGTGTGAGCTGGATGTGGAGTTCATTGTTTTAGAGAGCTGGGTTTTTGTGATGAAGGAGGTATGGGGAGTAGGGGAATAGGGTAGCTATTAGGTTGGGATGTGAGGTGGATTGGTTGGGGAGATATGGCGAGATGAGGTGATGTGATTATGACAATGTGGAGGTTTTAATGAGAAGGTTTTTGCTGGGTTTATGAAATCATATTTTATTTTGTTAATGATTGAAGGAATTATTTTGGAAAGGCTTATTGAGTAATTATAAGTAAACAGAGTTTGAATAATTATTGTAATTGTTTTCTGTAAATATTTAAATTTTTCTCATTTAATAGAATTAAAAGTAATTAGCATAATAATTCAATTTACTAACATAATCTAAATACTTGAACGCGTACTATTACTTTGCCATACTGTCCGTTAAATCTCAAGTTTTCCATTAAAAACTCAACGACGAAAACACGAAACTTCTAACTACTCTGAAACAGCTCCATCTCCACGCACATATATATTTCATAATAGACTCCCCTGACAGTCTCAACAGGCGTAAAACCAGAGAAGACGGCCCGAGAAAGAGAAAAAAAAGAACAGATTTCATTACGGCGACAATAAAAAAGACGAAACGAGAGCTGGCCTCTCAGCCGCTTAGCAAGCGCCAATACCCCTCCAAACTCCAGGCCAAGACTCGAAATAATATAAGTTTGGCTTATTAGACATAGTCTGGCGCTCGTAACCCGCATACTGCAGGTCCGCGCGTCTTGGCTCGTTGCCCCGTCGTTTTACAACCGCGCGCGCCGATATATAAAAGTGTTTAAATCCACGGCAGCAGCAGCAGAATTGTGCCACTCCTCTGTATATACAGCGCGCTTTTCCTACTTCCACGCACACCCTCTGCTCTCTTCCAGGGCACTACTTAACTTTACGATCCATCGGCGCTTGAAAAATTTCCTCCCGAGCTCTCCTTCTTCTTCTGCGCTCAACTCGCTCGAGACGAATGTCGCGATATAAATTTTTAGCCCGCGCTCGCGCGCGCTCTCGATTTTATATTTTCCTCGGGATTTTCTTATGTACGCTCCGGACAATTACCTTCCGCGAAGAAAGTAGCGTACGCCCGCGCACGGTTAGCGAACAAAGACAGTAAAATCCACGACGCAATTTACGCTGCTCTGATTTTTTTCTCGGCCTCGAATCTATTATACGGCTAAGCTTTTATTATGCCATTGGCGAGCGCGAAAAAATGCCGATGACTGCTGGATTTGGATCTGCCGACTGTGTACCGGTACTTCTTGGCTTTGCCGGCCCAGAAGTGGGTTGCTTTTTTTATGGGTCTGGAAGTCCATTACGACGGCGAGAAAAAGCCGAGTTTGCCGTGCTAAGTGGACGAAAAGTCGGTAATTTGTGTTTTGTAAATAATGATTGTTTGTTTTCGTTTCGCCGGTTGCATAATCAATTTCTTAACGCGAAATCACGTCAAATGCCTTTCTTTACTAGTTTAGAGCGATTTTTCAGTAATAAACAACTCGGCAAATATAAAACAAAGTCGAATTCTGATCGGCCGCGTTAGCCAAGCCTTAATTCGAAGCAACGACAAAACAACAACTAACGCGAGATCAAAACTTTATTGCGTTTACTGAAAATCAATCGAGCGAACGCATCGCACAAAAAAAGCAGCCTTCCACCTGCCGCCGAGATTTCAGTGATTACGCAATTTTCTGCCGAACCGTAATTTCGTCGCTCGGCGCGCAAAGAGACGGAAATCGCGCGCGAATCGATAAAGACAAGACATCCAGCCAACAAAACCAACAAGATCATCGAGAAGAAAGAGAGAGAGAGATAGATAGAAAACAGGAGATCGACTAGCGCAATATCTTGGCGCGCGCGCGCAACTCGTCCCACTCGTTATTGCGAGTTCACTGTAATTAGCCTACTATACAGAGCCCCGCGCCGAGCGTGCTCCCCTACAATTAACTTATTATCGGCTAATGCTCCGCTTGCACGCGCGTAGCTGTGGAAAAATGCCGCGGCTCACGCGTATTATATGCACGGCGCGTGTGTATACTGCACTTGACGTCGCGCGCGAGAGAGAGAAGTCGTATCTTGTAGAACTCGGGGCGCTGTGGTTTACGCGCGTATTGCTGGTGTCGATGCTAAATTGCACGGCTTTACGTAAGAGTTTTTTTGTTCGCCGGTAAGAGAGATATCTCAACGAGAGCGAGCGAAATCTACTTATTTTGCAGTTTTATTTCAGGTGGAAAGTAAAACGGTTTGTTTATATGCTCGGGCGTTGCGTCATTTGGACCGTTACCGAGAGGAGACGAGCCTGACGAGGTGCTTTGGATGTTGCTGGAAATGTTTGTGTTTTTCTGAAAAATGTGTGATCGAGTTTTCGCGTTATGGGTTAGTTATATAATCATTTGCATTGGTTGTAATCAGTTTTATGTTATTTTTTTGTTATTTATGATCGATTAAACAGGTTTGTAAATTATCGTTGTTTAAACAGTTTTCAATCTAAAAGTACAAATTATAGGCTTTGAAATGAACGAACAAGATATCAAACAAATTTCTTATCAAAATGTGTGTCTAAATTAGTATTAGTGTTGCAAACTACAGGCTTGAAAAAATCGGCAACTCTCACTAAATAGCACGCTAAATAAATTCTAAAATATAAATAAAAATTTTTTTTCCCAAAAATGGGTAAAAAAGAAAAATATTTTATTTTTTCATTGTATTTTATATATTTGCAATTTGAGATTTTTCTTGAAATTTAATGTCTTAGTTTTCACTTATATACAATTAGCAAAAATTCAGTTGTAATGATTAAATTCGAGCAGATAAGATATTCTTAGTCTGTACACTTTATTCCACACTTTGTTGAAAATCAATGATATTATAGATTCTTATAATACTCATCAACAAATTTTATCGTGTAATTATGTAATAAACGCGCTCACAAATATAACAATCCATCCGCCTCATCCCAACCTCAACCACCTCCCTCCAATAAATTCCAAATCACAATACTTCCTCCCATTGTTTCAACACTCACCACTCTCTCTTCACAAAACGCCAAACCCGAGCCCGAAATTTCATTCGCTTTTATCAACGATAACGGAGACTTTCACGCTGATAAAACTAATCAAGCTAATCTACCGCCCACGCCTCCACCTCCCCTACCCCACGTCATTGTCCGCGTGTCCTGCGCACCGAAATATGCAAATGAACGTCGGGGAGCCGCTGCAGATGCGTGTCGTCACTCTCGTCATTACTCCGGCCGCGCGCGGCTCTCCGCGCGTAGAATGGCTCGCTTGTATTGTTTAGACGCGGCCCAGCGAGAGTCCGCGCGTGATAATGAAAATACCAGGATCGCGGGGAGAATGGATGCCGCGGCGGTGAGCCGATCATTATGGTGATTGTCGCTGCGACGTCGCTACCCTCGCAGCCGAGGGGCCGGACGGATATAAACGCGACGCGCGGTGCTTTGTTTGAAAAATTCAGCGGGAATTCCGGAAATACTAATCGCGAGCGAGGCGTGTTTTTCGGAGTGAGGGGTTTAAAAGAATGTGGGTGGGAGGGGTGGGTAATCCTTTGATGCGATAGGTTTTTTTTTGTTAGCTGAATTTTTTTATAACGCGAGCGCGAGGAAATTTGCGTTTGTGATAGCGCGTAGGCGGTGTAGGGG
>UELX01005495.1:0-13536 GCA_900480035.1 Eupelmus urozonus | reverse complement strand
CGTGGGAAGTTTGAAGTGTCTTAGTCTTCGCCGGGAATTTGAAAAGTACTAGTTTTCGTTAGGAGCGACGATATATTAAAATAGGGCTACTTGCAATCAACTACGAAATTCGCGACTTAAAACTACAAATTAGTTAATTTAGATTATAATATAATATAACACTATAGATAAAATAACAAATTTCTAAATTAATCAATCTAAAAAGCGACCACAAATTTCACTTGTCAAAAGGACCAAAAAATAAAATTTTAAAAAAATGAAAAACAAATTTTGTAACAATAAAAAGTTTATAATATACCGAAAATTTGCTATGTAGTATAATAAAATTTGACAATTTAAAATGTTACTGTTCTGCAGTATACTAAAATTTAATAAATTATGAGTTTGTCCCTGGTAGAAATGTCATCAACCGAAATGGCCAATTTACCAATTATTCGTCAATTCTCTTTATGAAAGCTTGGCGAAATATATCACCATCGGTCTCCCATCGGTTGGCCAATTCCAGCTGTTAATAATTTGTAATATTTAAAAAATGGTGAATGTTTTTACCAGGGGGTACATACTAGGGGTGCTACGTTGCTAAGTAGTATAGCAATTTTTGATAAAAATAATACCACTTTTTACTCATAAATTTTTCTCCGTGTATTAAGAATTTCGAAAAATAGCAAAGAAAAAGTACAAGTAATTGGTACCCCGTAGTTTTTAATTTAAGAATTTCCACAATGTTAAAAATATTTTTACGTTTACGATATTTCTTTAAGAATAAAAACAAACTAATATAAGTATTCCTTCTACGATTTCGTTTTTCGCAATTGTCAATTTTGCCAAAAAACTTCACACACAGCCACTTCTATTTTTCTTTCTTCTGTATCAATACCTAGACACTTGCAGGAAGAAAAAGAAAAAAAACGAAAGAATCACCGATCGTCGAGAAGACTGCCAAAAAGTAGTTCGGTCAACACTAGCTCCTCTCGCGAATCGCCGGGCGATAAATTAATTTCTTCTTCGAATCGTATTGGACGGGAGAAGTGTGCAAACAGTCACTCTCGCCGCTAGAAAGAGTATAAAAATCTTTAACATGATTCCAATACAGCCCGGAAATATACGTATATACACCTACCCCCCTGTGCTTTTCCGCCGTATATTTCATTTGATACCGCTCGACTTGACTCTCTGGCGAAGTTAAAACAACGAAAGAGAGTCGCGCTCGTGAAAAAACAGAGGGAAGAAATCTCTCTCTCTCTCTCTCTCCTCGTATACGTCTCGTAATATTGCGCATCAAAATAGGGAAAGGAAGTTTCGCCGCCGTCGTCTACCTCGTCAACGTGCCGGAATCCGCCTTTTTTCCAGATCGAGTGGCTGGCGCAGCGTGGAAAAAGGAGCACATAAAATCCGTGAGCTCGGTAGGACCTAGCGGCGCGCGCATTATATACGAGACTCTTGGCGTCGAAATTGCCATTCCTGCCGCGGCTGAGCATAACAGACGCAAGCCATTTAAGTTTTCAAATGCGATTCCCGAGCCTTTTATTTTCGCTTCTATTGTATTTCGGAGACTTTTCAAAATTTCGCCTCTCGCGGTTAAACAGCGCGGTGCCGATGTAGAGAAAAAAAGGACGCTCCCGTCGACAAGTAGAAAACTGAATTTTCGGCTGAACTTGGGCTTATTTTGAAAAGAGCGCCGGTAATCAGGTTTTCATCGGCAGCTCCCTCGCTCGTCCAGAAAATCAAAGTTTTTCCTTTCAAAAAGCAAAACTTTCTGCGATTGGGGGGGCCCCGAACTTTATTGGCAAAAGGGCACAATTGAATTTATATACATAATCTACTTATCGCCCGGCCACGGAATTCCCGAGAAAACTTCGCTGAAGAGAGCTACTCTCCGGGCTCGTTACTTTCTCTCTCTCCTCCCTCTCTCATACACACACGTAAAACGTGAATGTTTTGCAAAAACGCCGAGAAGATTTTGAATTTTCGAATGCGTCTGCCGAGAACTTAATAGGAAACTGCGCTGCTCGGCAAAAAGGGGAGACTCGCTCCGCTCACGTCGGCGAATGCAAAGATGGTGCCGCGCGGGATTGACATGGAAAAGCGTATCTCACGCGTCGTCGTCGCGGCCGTAGAGAGAGAAATCGGATGTAAGAGCAAAGGAGAGAGGGGAAACGGCAAAAGGAAGAGTCTCAAAAGCTGAAGGCGGATTTTTGAATGATAGGTTTTAAATTATTTTAATCTGCGGATTTTAATATACGCGAAGACACGCGCTGAGGTAACGTTGAATAAAGGGAGCGTCAAAAGGCGTATAAAAAGAAGTACAGGAATATCGAGGAAAAAGAAAGATGAAAAGCCTCTTGTTAAAAAACGTGACTTTTCTAAAAAAAAGACCGCGATATCCTAGAAAAGCGATTCGAGAGAAGCAAGTGATTTTAGACTGAAATAACGCTCCTACCGTACGCTATTGAATTTTTGAGCGCGTCTAGTTGTGGAAGGATCCGAGTCCCGTTTTTGGAACGCGCGAGCTTACATGAAACATAATCTGGCGTCGGCGAGCGCACGAGTGTGCTTTTGGCAGCCGATCAACGCGCGCTGTTTACACGCGTTAAGTTCCGAAGAAAACACTTACCAGTCAGTTGTTTTTTTACTAAAGAAAAAAGTGCACAGTTTAGTGTTACGTAGTTTTCTCGCCGGTGATATTCATGCGATAGCGCTTGTTGGTTTTGAGCAAGCGTTTCATGAATATGGATGGCTCCGCGGCATACTGGCGTAATGAAAGTAATCAACTTCTGGATGATCAAAAGTTTTAAAAGACTTCGGAATTTGTTTGCTTTTAAAATTTATTTTCCCGCCTTAATTCGCGTAAAATTGGAATGATAATAACGAAGATTAAAAAACAAAAAGCGACGATATTTTCGCTTCCTAAAAGCAGCCGTGCGTCTTCCTTAAAATATTCATTATCAAAACAGCCCGCCAGCATTTATTTTCCTCTTCAATTTGCAAAACAATTTTTCCCATCGCGCAAACCAGCGGCTCGGCAATTTTTCAAAAATACCGAGCTATCTCTTCCTCGTAAGCCGGCTCTGAGAGAGAAGCCAGTCTCGGAACAGAGTTATAAACCGAAAAAGATTCTATACGATTAAAAAGGAAGTACACGCCGCGGGAGAATTTCTGCCTTTCTTCCCGGTAAGTACAGAGAGAAAAGAGCCAGCGCACGCTGGATTTTCAGAGAAACTCATCGGTCTGAATGGCCGCGCGGCACGCGAGCAGCCGCCTTATGCCAGTCGCCGATTCTCTGTATATCCAAGCCTTTATTTCAGAGCGCGATGCCCTAAACTTCCACCGTGACTACCTCGAGGGGGGAGGGGGGCGAGTCCGATATTACGCGAGATTGCTTATTGAAATTTGCAAGCGAAAAGAGATGCGGGATTGAGCAGTCGGGTGAGCTCGCGTCTTTCGCTCTCTTGGCTGCATTGTGCCGCTGTAATAGCAGTTGCTTTATAGGAATATAATCAGTCTGAAACACGGAAGGTGGGTTTTTTCTTTCTCTTTTGTGGTATCGGAGCTTTTTGTTTGGTACGATTGGGGGATTATTTTAAGCGCTTTTAAAGCGCGATCGGGTTATGGAAAACGGGATCTTATTGAGAAAATTATGTGATTTTTATGAATGAAAAATAAATTTTTCGTAAAATATTCCGAGAAATCATAAACAAGTTTTTTTTATTCATTTAATACTTTATAAATTACATGAGTTCTCTAAAAAATACGCTTAAATAATATTGTTTAAAAATTTTTAATCTTGCAATATTTTTTGAATAATATGTTTATCGTTTATTATATAACTAGAAAATTAAAGAAATACTTTTATAAATGAATCTCTGCCAATACAACCACATAATTCAAATACTAAAATATTTTAAAAAACACTTCACAAATAAACTCTACATTTAAACAAAAACATATTTACCACAATTTACAATTTATTAACAACACCCTATAAATCCAACCCCAAACTAAACCAATCCTCGGCATTAGCGCCCAGAACAAAGAAGCCCCTTCCCCATCTCTCCTCGAGCGCATACCGAATGAAGCATCAGCGCTCGCGCGCGCCACATCCGCAAAAAGGCAAGTACCGATACGGCATCGAGCTATATACGCGCTGAGTTAATAATACACACAGAAGCGCAGCCGGCGAGTTCATCGATTATAAGGTCGATCCGCAATTTGACTTTAGCGCGCTCTGAATAATCAATAGCTCTGTGTGTGGCCCTCCACCCCCCTTCCCAATTCGGCGGAAATAGAGGCGAGCCAGATCGGCAGTTAAATTGGCTGGAAATTATCTAGCTCTGCGCTACCGCGAACCCACCTCGCCTTCCTAGTAATAACCTATACCAGAGCGTTACATATACCCCGGGACTTCAAACGCTAGTTGCGAGCTTACTGCTCTGGCTGCTCTATGGTATTTCTATTATATTTTCATTTCGCAGTGAGAGCTATTTGCGCGCTTCGCACCTGATTCCCGGAAGTCGTATTTTGCGTTGCAGGGTGAATTTAGGGTGGGGGTGGTAGTGTAGGCATGAGCGGTCGAACAAAGCGGATCGGGATCGAATTAAGGCTTTTTGTTTTTGGTATTTCGAAATTTGAAAGTGGAATGCGGCGTTGGCTTTGGACTTTCATGCAATCATGAGCTACTGGTTATATTTTTCGGTGAAAATTGTTATTTTATTTTTGACGAGGCACAATTGTTTCAATACTTGGAATTTCTAGATTTTGTAAAGTCAGAATTAAAAGCGGTTATGATTTTTTTATTAATACCAACGAACGTCACATTTCACGTCCACTGCATCAGCGGATATTTCAACCGAGAGTAAAAAAAAAGACAGTAAGGCAGAAGGAAAAAAATCAATATTATACTTACAATGCAGATCGGTATAACTGAAGGACTGCCGGCGCATCCTGCCCTGCGACGTGTTTTTGCTCTTGACGCTGAGTCGACACCACATGTTCACCTGCACGTACGACCACAGCTTGAGGAAGAGGATCGCGTACAGCATGCACACGTACATCGCCCCGACTGTAATATAATCATGAATGCGAATTATTATTAAATGATAAGTATGGACATGCTTTGAATATTTTAGACCGAAATGCGGAATATTTTGCAGGATTTCAAATAAAATTTTCTGCTCTTATGCAGTCAAAATGTCCGGGCTGATTTTACTGCATTGGATAATAAAAATTTGATTAGACGGATTCGGTGGATGACACGAAAATGATTTTAAAATACGATCGGGTAGTTTGATTTAACGTTGAAACGTTAACAAGCTCGTGTAGTCATTTTATTACCCTATCATGATAAAACGCTATCAAAGGTCCGCTTATCCTCCTGCCTCTCCATCACTAAAAAATTCAATTAGACACGTATAAAATTACCCTAAAAACAGCACTTATCACAGACACCACCCCGAAAACACAGATTATTACAAATCAGATAAGCAAAAAAACTACAAATCAAAAAAACCATACACAACAACGTATATAAAATAACGTCCACAAAGAACCCACTCTCCCTCAACAGAGAGCATTCTACTATCAAATCGACTATTAAAATCCAGCGCGCTGGCCGGCCGCTTTGAAATCGCTCGGGCCAAAGTGACTTTACATCCGGCCCATTCATCGCTCCGAGCCGTACACCCACGCGCGCGCGTATCCCTCCTAAAATATTTATAGACTCGCACAAAGCGCTAGCCGCGCATTCAATCTCAAATATGCACCGAGCTCACAAACGGCCGGAGTATAGCCAGCGTCGCCTAATAGAATAACGCATTATTCCACCCCCGCATACACACATACACACGCGTAATATATAAAATTGCGCGACTATGGCGTGCGGCTCGCGCATAAAAGCCTCAGATAGAAGTCGTAATTTTACGGAGCACGCGGCGGAGCCTCGCGTGCGGGCTGAATTCTTCGTAAAAAGCCCGCGTGTCGCGTAATACACGCGGCTAGACGAGAGATGCTATCGCTTATTAATACGAGATCGCCGCGGGTAATCGGCCGGCGATATCCCGGTAAAATTCGTTTGTTTATTCAGGCTGAGGGGGAGGGTATGGAGAGAACCGCAGTGAGAGAGAGAGAGCGCTTTGTAAACGGATATTTTCAGACATGCTATGACGTGTGCATACGTATGTTGTTTGAGCAGGGAAGGGTTTTCGTGTCGGGTATCTTTTATTAGGGAAGGAGAGTTCGGTGCGGGAAAATCCGATGTTTTCTTTTTAGCGGTGTTTAATAAAGAAGCTAAATAAATATGAAGGACGCGGAGGGATGAGAGTGGATTTTTAATTCTCTTTTGGCTGGGGTTGTTTGTTTCAGCGAAATGTTTACCTGTATCAAAAGAATGCGCGGGGCAAAAAAGGGCTTAGAGTCCGTTTACACGCGATGTTTTCGAACGTAAAAAGGAGAAATATAAACTTTGAGTATTTTTTTTCGGCCATTGATTGATCCACTCTCGTTTATATTTTCAAATCGCAGCTCTCTTTTATGTTTGTCTCTCAAAGTCTTAAAATAAAACACAGCATAAAAGAACGTTACCCAACAATCACATATATCCAGCCCACTCGCAATGCATGTATTCTAATCGTATTCACACACGTTTCCTTACCCCACCCATAATAAAGACTTTCTCCAGAACCATAGCCACGATAACACTACAAAGAAAAAAGCTCGAGTTTACACGTACACAGCCGAAGCGTTCTCGGGACACGACATAATAATTGCTAAATACCCTGTCCTACGTATGTACACGCCGGATAAATCCATCCGCTTAACGTGCTGCGATACCGCGCGCACACAGCCAAGCACGCACAGGCACGGCCGTTTACCAATTTCGAGAGCAATTGATTTGCGGCCTAGGCTTAATTCGATTGAATTTCGCGCAGGGCTGCCCAAGCTGTCTACCTATACGCGTAAGCGCGCTCGTTTATATAGAGACTGAGTCCTTGTATGGCTGTACGGTTGTGTCTAGTCGAGTTTGCAAGCGAGAGATGGCAAATCGTTTTTGCCGGAGTGTGGTTCTTCGTTTGTTGCTCGTTGGACTGCGGCGGGTGGAGGCGTAGGGATGGCAGTAAGCGCGGCTGCTATATGGTTTTAGACTTTTGACGGTGTAATGATTGGGAGATCGGTTGGGTTTTGGAGCCGGGTTGAGTGAGTTTTTATTGCGGGGTGTGATTATTCAATTGTGGTTTATTGGAGAGTATTTTTTTTTATAATTTTTGGAGCGATTGTAGTTTTGATGTTTTAATGAACATTGTTTTATTTGAATGTTTAAATTTGTATTAAAATATTTTGATGACGTTTTCGGTAATTTAATAACTGAATTGCAGAAATAACAGAGATAAATTCTAGTAAATAAAAATGTTATGTGAGTTACATATATATAATTAGCTTTGCTCAGATGGCCAATCAATAATGCATGTTATTCGCATTGTTTCAATTTTAATTAGAAAGTTCAATCAACGTTAAATTATTGATATCACGAGCTAATAATAGTTTATATTTTTCGATAAATAATTATTTCGATAATCTGTACATTATTGTTAATTAAATGTGTGTTTGCTGATAACAATTGTTACAATAACATGTTACAATATTAAGTATTATCTTTTACAGAAAGTATTAAAATTATTTATATGCATAAATATTAATTGGAATATTTTATTTGTATTTATTTATTTATTAATTCAATAAATAATAATAAAAAAGAAAAAATCTAATTTATATATCCGAAAAGTTAACAAAAATCTCGTTAACTCCAACTCCACACCAAAATATACTAAACACTACTCAATCCAATCAAAATTCAAACAACAATCCAAGTCAACACCACCAAGTTCACGCGCGCGTCGCATTCCGCCACCCACGCTCGCAGCCAACTACGAAAAAAATTCGCCGCTCGCGAGAAACTCAAATTAAACAGCACCGCGCCTATGTAGACAGCTGCGCTGCTCATGTTTGCATAAAATTTCCCCTCAATTCTGCGTTCCCACACCTCCGGCACTCTCGCATGCCATTAATAAGCCAGCTCAACCCACCGACCTTAACACATCCACACCTAAAAGAAATTCCCGGTAAATTTTTCAGAAATCGCTTATCCATTATTTCCCCCGCAAGATCGAAGCTCCGAGTCTCGCCGATAAGAAATGACCGCGAGTATCACGGAGCGCGCGCGAAAAATACTTACTCGGACGCCGGAGGGGCCGGGCGTGAATTGCACGAGCCGACCATTGTCGGGAACGAACGCGTACGACCCACACATACTCGGGGCTACACGAGCTCTGAGCTCCTGCATTATGTCGCCTCGAATTGTGCGGAGGGTGGCTGAGGCATTCCGTGAGGGGGGTGGTGTTGCGAGGGGACGCAAAGAAATAGGCGTCGGGTGGAAGACGAGTTTTCTGGGTGTGGGATGGATGGAACGTGCGCTGGTGTTTGATGTGTGATAGGAAATTTTATTAGCGATGAGTGGAAATGATTGAGGTTCTTGCGGTTTTTGAGGCTGATTGAAATTTATGTCTGACCGTGCACGGACGTAACTACTGAAACCTTGTACTAATAAGATTTACTTTTAAGAATTTTTTTTTTAAATTATTCCTTTAACTTTGAAAAATTACCTTTATGATTCAGTTTCTACGCGTTTCTCTTAAAAGACATAACCATAGAACGTATAGCGATTTTATTCTAAGAATACCCGCAACGCTACCGTCTAGTCAAAATCCTTCTTTCAACGTCTTTCTCCTGCTCAAGTGACCCTCCAAGACTCCAGCGTCTACGGTCCTTTTTTTCAAGTTTTGACAGAGCGCTTCGACACGCGAAAACCTCCACATACACCCACGCACACTTCGGCAGAAGCGCCAGTGGGATATAGCTTTCAATTCCACAAGAGACCTGCGAACCTCGTATATATACTTCCCTTGGTCGTCGGATATTTTCTGTTTCGCCTTTATTCTTTCTGCGGACCGCGTACGAGCTCGCCGTTATATAGACTTGCTCGCCTTCTCGTTTTCTCGTTCGGGCTCCGCTTATTATATGGGGACAAGCTCCGGGGAAATCGTTTTTAGAAAAAAAAAAAAACTATGAGTGTGCTCGGTTTGATGTGTTTGAATTAATAGTGAAATGATAAGTAAATATTGTTTTTTAAGGGATTCGGTGAGTATGTTTATATTCGATACGTGTTTTTATGAAGATACATTTTTCATTCAAGTGCCTTGTAGATTAAAACAAATTTATGAAATTCAAATCCATATTGATTGCATACGAGTTTTTTATTTATTTAATCAAATTTTTTATAGTTAATAATTATTTCCTTAATGAAAAATAATTTGAACAAACCTATTTTAAATTTGAAATATTAATACCTGGTATTAAACGTAATAATAAATTTCCAGTATATCAATTTTAAAGACTAAAAGCTTCTTGTAAAAGGTATATTATAACAGATGTTCTCGTCGATAAAGCGGTCTCGAAAGAAACGATATTAAAAAACTATCAAAAGAATTACTACACATTTATGATCAATAAAAACTTCTGATATACGATCACGCACAATAAGTAGCGGGAGAGTAACGTACGAGCACGGGAAAAACATTTGTCATTAAGTGCCGCCACTTTAAATCGCTCAAAGTATCATCCAAATGGCCCTCGAATCCTAAGACCATAAAAACTTGCTTAATGTAAGTTTCTAATTTTTCCACTGTCAATTCCAACTTTTTTTCCTTTATTGCCTCCTCGAGCAAAACTAGTCTCCCAAAGTAGACCGGCAGCCAATAAATCCACTTAAAACCATCGCTCTCCATCTCGTTAACCCGCAGTCTCTGCCACCGGAGCGAAGCAGCTTTCAATCGTCTCCGCGATAAAACCCACTCGAGCCAGTCTCTTTGCCCAACGGACATTTGAACTCTGGCACGCGGGGCCAGTTGGCACTGCTCTCTCGTCGTGCGTAAAGTGAGTAGCGTGCCAAAGGCTTTCTGTGTCTCTGTGTGCGAGCGAGACAAATCGATCGCGTTTACGCCGCATAATCGGGCCTGATTTCTCTCCTGAGCCCTGTAGTTGTAGACGGGGGCTTTCAATGAAGCCGTTATTAGATCGTAAAGGGCGCCAGGGCTAATTTCGGCAGCGAGACTCGAATGGAATTCCGTTTTGGGGTTTGTTAACGGATGGTTTCGTGCGCTTGATCAGCGGCTGGGGAGGCGAGGGCTGCTGCTTCTTGGAAGGATTGTGACAATGTTTTATATTTTTATGTGATTTTTTTATTTTGAAAAAATATCTCAAATGTATCTTTTTGTTCTTTTAGTTGGGATGAATAATGTAACAGTGAATTGGTTTTTTTTCGACATTAAAATTGTTGGTGATTTTGGGATTGCATGAACAAAATGGATTTCCATAATTAACAGTTACTGTAGTCTACTCTGATATCTTTTTAATTTTTATTACAAAGAATTGGGCTCGTGAATATGGATTAGTTTGACTGTAGATTTAAAAGCTGCGAGTTACTAAACGTTTGCTTTGAAGTCAAGAACTTGCTGTAACTTTTAGGTAAATACGTGCCGGCGTGTTTGTCCGAAGTTGTAACAAGATCCAATAAAAACTTGAATGCAAGAGACGCAAGCCAGAATAAAGATGTCAAAGAGAAGAATTCAGTTTGATGTTGCGTTTTAGAAAAATGCTAAAATTTGTTTAGATAGAGATGCATTTTAACTATAATTTCTTTAGATACTTTAAACTTCCTTAATTAGTATTCCAGTATTTTTATTTATTGATTTTTTGTTAACAGCGTAATTAAAGTTAATGACGAAAAATACAAAAATATAATTAGTAATTTGCGAACGCTCCCAGCACTGAATGTAAATAATATTAATCAATTTAATATTCAAAATATGATGAAATCACATTTCATTTATGAAAATATAATTGTGTTAACTCAAACAGTCCAATAAATTCTTGAAATCATCACGAACAACTGTAATTTACGAATGTTTATACTAATAAATGAATAAAATATAATTTATTGAAATTTTATTACTTGGAAAAAGAGTTATAATTATGATCGAAATATCAATCAATATTTAATTACCAGCACCGAATAACAATTTAAATTAATAAAACGTTTGCATAAACATAAATAAAATTTGTTTTTAATTAACGCTGAAAATATTTATCTCTTAAAATATTTCTCTTCATCATCAAAACAAAAGGTATCGATAATAATTTTTTACAATGCACGTTATCGAAAAAAAAAATACAATATCCTTTATCCAAACATTTTTTGTTTAAATTTATCGTACCAAATATTTTCCAAAATAAAACACTGCTTAAAACATTACAAAAATCCAGCTCATTCATTCCTCGTTACACCCGAGCACGTCCAGCACTTACATTAAAACTAGTCGACAACCAACACAGACCAGACAGCCAGCCAACAAAATTTTTTCTAAACAAACAAAACCGCAATAACAGCTCTCCCACCCTCTTGGCGCCGTTACTTTTCATCAAGCCTTCTCAGCACCTTTCCACATAATACAACCCAGCACTAACCAAGCCCACGATAGCACCAGCTCCGTTATGCCACGGCGACCTGGCCACGCTTTGGGTAAAAGCCTCACGTCCTCTGTAATAGCCAGGCCAGCCGATTAAATATTTGCCCCTGAATAAAATACGAATTCCCCTAATGCCTAGGCCTCCAGCGCGAATATTATCTCCACACACGCGCACACACATAGCCCTCCAAACACACCAGCCTCCCCTCAGCCTCCCGAATAACTCCAGAGATCCATATACGCGCGGTCGCACGGAGAATCGGAAGATCCTCCCCCGCGGCGTTCTTCGACTAGCCCCGAATCAGTTTGGAAATTCGGGGAATTCGCGTGCGCTCCTTGCGAGAGCTTACGGAGCCGTCTCCTATATAGCCTCGTCTCTATCTGCAGTAAGCCACTCGATATCCTTTCGATAGGGAAGGCCGAGAAGATACTCCCACGCAGAGGATAACGATATCGCGTTAAAAGGTGCGGGACGCCAGGCGTCGATTGAGCCGTTCCCCTAGTCTCCCCGGGGACTAATGTGGCGCCTTAAATATTTTTATCGCGTGCGTGGGCGGTCGCCGATCGAGATTTCGCAGCTCGACTCGACTTGCTATTTATGCGTGTTGGCTAAGCGAGTTCAATGAATATAAATTGCCGAGCGCCGCTGCGAACTTAATGCGAGTTTTAATTGCGGGGAAGGGTGGCTGGGTTTATGAAGCGCTGAATTATTGCAAGGGGGGAGTCGATTAAGCGGATCTAGGCGCTGATTTTATGGGGGAGGGGAGAGTATTAAGATTTTATGGATGGTGCATTTTTAGTTATTGCTGCTAGGGTTTTGAATAGATTATTAGCCGGGGAGCTGTAGTCAAAGAGATTTTTAGAGAATGTTGTTGGAATTTTTTATTTTTTGTTTTATTTGTTTATTTATTTTTTTGTGATATATTCAGAGCGTATTGGATGGAGCTATGTAAAAGTAATAGTGAGCGCTGTTCAAGGTAGAAATATTTTATTTCTAAATAGTTTGTGAAATCAAAGCTCTTCTCTGTATTTCATATTATTTTTATGAAGAAAAAGATATAAAATTTATATTTACAGAAAGGATGGACAACTGATACCAATGTTACACATATAAAAAATTTAATTCAGTTATTCAAGATTTCGAAAAAATTTAAAATTTAAATAGATAACATCGCATTAACAAGTTTAAAATAATGTTCTCAAATCCTTTAATAAATTACGCAGGGATGTAGAGGATGAAAAATATATGTGACACTATATTTTAGTCGAACTCCATAAAAATCCAAAGTAATAACGATGTTCAATTTCGAAAGGCCCCTTACTTCTTTAAAGAGCACATTAAACTTAATTGAAAAATGTGATGAATGCGCATATTTAATTTATTCATTGTACATCTTTGCATATTAAAAAGGCGATAAAGTCACTGCTAATAATATAATATTCACTTCATTTAATCTCTTGGAATGCGCTTTTATAATCTTCTTAAGGCCAAACGATACTTATATATCGATAAGGAAATCGATTCTCTTATTGCTTTTTTTGATAAAGAATCTATCTTAAAATATGTCAAAAATATTTTTGATGATATCTCTACGTTTTATTCAAAATAGTAAAACATGTACTTTTACCTTACTTGTTATTGATTATTACTATAGGGAATTTAGCGAAAAGGAAATTTGAAAAGGTGTTATATAATTATATAAACGTAATTAACTTAGATAATATTTTTAATAATAAATTAAAATAACATTTTTTATAAAAATTTATGAGAAAAATAGTAATACATAATTTTAATAATTAATTTTTTGTTAATTTTGTTAATTTGATTATTTTAATTTGATATCTATAAAAATTTATTCCTTGAAAATGGAATAATGTTTCATAGCGTGTAAGTTGACTTCAACAAAAGTTTATTGATTGATATATTTTGTTATTATCACAAAATTGCTAGAACTTCTTATGC
>UELX01005494.1:0-13538 GCA_900480035.1 Eupelmus urozonus | reverse complement strand
GGGTGTGGGGTGGGTGGGCGCAGGATGCGAGGGAGTAGCGGAGCAGCTCTGCAGCAGACAGCACTCAAGAATTGTCGCGGGCATGTTAGGGCTTTTGGAAACAAGCGTTAATTCATGCGCTCGCTCTCTTGCATGGCGCTCGCGCAAGCCAGCACACGTCGCCCCCGCGCTGCTCTCTCTCTCTCTCTCTCGCTGTATATGTGATGCGCGCATTCCCAAAGCTTATGCCGGCTTTCTTTCTCTCTCTCGCTCCCTCGTTCTCTCTCTCTCTCTCTCTCTCTCTCGTTGTGGCTCTCTTTATTTCTGGATGGAGCGGCAGGAGTTACGCGTAATTCCTAGCTTTTGCCTGTGTGCGTGCCTTAGGCTGGATCGAGCTGTGTGTATATGAGCTAGATTCGAATCTTTGCACAATGACTTCGAGATCCTTTCTGTTATAATCTTGAGATTTGCTCTGCACTGTGATTATTCACCGTGATTGATGGGCGCGTTTTGGTATATAATTCACAAAGTTTTTTATATATTTTTTATATTTTGTTTAGATTTCACTTTAATATGGAATGTAAATATATAAATATTAAAAATACAATGTTTATTTAAATGCGTATTGATATTATAACTCAATTAAATGTATAGTGCCATAATTTACTTAACACATCACTTAGAACAGCAACAATTTAGATCCACATACTAAGTAGCTGGCGGAGAGCGGCGTCTTGGGGCCAACTTAAGCAAGAAAACTAAACAGATCGCAAGAGAGACAGAGCAAGCTCAATTCGCAGAGTATGTGCGTCAAGAAGCTCCTCTCTCGCATCTCTCACTGCAGTTATACGAGACAGAGACAGCGCACAGAGAGGAGACGGAACGTGTATACAAAAGGACCTGTAGGTCAGGAGGCCTCAGTTATGCGCCCGGCCAAAGGATAGAACTACAGCTCTGGCGTGCTCAGCACATGTACGACAATAGGGGCTAAATGCCTCTATCTCTCTCCCTCTCTCTCTCCTCGACGACTACACTCCGTCGACGACTAACTGTTACGAAACGCGCGCGCGTCCCTGGAAACTTTGGTATATATACGCGATTATCTGCAGGTTATGTTGTAACAATTATGAGGCTGCCACTCTAGGCGAAATCACGGCGAGCGTCGTGCGGGACGGGAGTAGTATCGCAGAGAGCTACGCCGGCTAACTTGTTTGCTTATAGCCCTCTCTGCGTCGCGCGTGTCGCACATATGCCCGTCCCATTGTCCCTCTGTCGCGAATATAATTTTGCGGACGCGCGCCCGGCCGCTTAGAAGAGCCGGAGAAAAGAGCAGATCATCGAACCCGGCCAGCTGCACGCCCGGACTTTTTTCACTTTCGAACGGCTTTTCAAGACTTTTTTAACTCGGCCTGCAGGCTCTTTCTATTCATTGCGGGTGGAAGCCGCAGAGACGCGAGAGCGAGCCCACCTCGGCACGCTAATGCACAACGGCTAGCCGGAAGGAAGCGCTGTTTTGATATATCCATAGGGCTTCTCGTCGGCTGTTTGTGTGTCTGCGCTGGGCTCTCTCTGCTTCCGAAGAACTTTCCAAGAGTCATTATTCCTCTGTTTGCTTTGCCCCAAGATCCTCCTGTCTTTTTGCGTTTTTGTCGACGGCAGCCGCTTATAAGTATTGACTAAACTTTCCTCAAGGAACAATAGAGAAATGAGCCGAAGGGTTATATCGACGCGCAGATGGCCGATTGAGCTTAAGGATAAATGAAAATAGGATGCAAGTGTTATTACAAACATATGCCTCTCCTCGACGCCTTCAAATCCGGTGCACTTTTTTTCGCTTCTTTTTCTAACTGAAGAACGAAATGAAAAATTTAAAAAAATAACAACGCGAAATTCGAGCTCGCTGCAGATTTACTTTGCCAATTTGAAGCCCCGTCCATCTCCTTATCCATCGCTGCGCAGCGGCCGTGCTCCGCAAAGTTTTTACGACGATTCTTGGAAATTGAAAGATTTTTCCCGCCGGAAATGAGAAACGCTCGCTATTTGAAAACTCGTTTTCTGAAGGCACAGAGCGGCGGGGGCCACCTGCACAGATACAGCTCTACCTATATATACATATATACATATATACAGCTGAAGCCGAGAAAAAGAGACGCAGAATCCCAAGCCGCAGAGAGAGAGCTTCGTTGTCGCGGCGGCCGTGCGGGCTAATAAAATTCGACGGCTCGTCGAGTGTAAAACTTTATGGGGCTGAAGCGGCCAAGATTCTATCGGCCCTCAACCGTTGCGCTCTCTCCTTTCCCTCGCCTAAAACGAGAGAGAGAGAGAGAGAGAGCTGCTATCGTGGTACTTTTAATATTTGCGTGAGCTCTCCGCACACGAATCCGTGCAGACGCGCTGGCTTATTTCCACTATCTTCGCTCTCTCCCTCTCTGCGGGGCCGGCTTTTCGTTTTCTCTGCTGCACATTCGATATAGAAGGAAGAGAGAAACGCTTGCAACCTGTTCGCACGGGGCGCGAGAGAGCTCCGGCGATAAGCCGCGTTCGGGACTCTCTCTCGGCAAATAAAATCTGAAACAAGCAGGCCCGTTGTGCTTGCGGCTGTGTGTGCTTAACGTGGCGTAGGCCGCAGTAAGCAGACATTGTCGCGAGAGCTGCACGGAATGTTTTTTACAGTCGGCCGACGTTATCTGGGAGCTGCGGCTGAAAGGGAAACGCGCGGGCGAGGGCTGCGCCAGCAGTGTAAAGCCCCGGGGCCGGTTGATCGTAAAAATTTCAGCGATTGAAAGCGGAAAGAGTCGGAGTCTATCTCTATCTGGAAGCTTTTTCTCATTGGGACTTATCGCGCGATCGCGCCTTTTCTCTCTCTTTGGATTTTTCCTTAATTATTTGCGTTGCTGTGATAGCCTTTTCAAATAGTTTCTTTGTGGAATATTGCATTCTTACTGATTCAATATTGAACTGTTATATACACTCTATAAGCTCAAGAGTGCGAAATCGAAGTAAAGAATTTAAAACTAAGTATATTAATATAGTATCCATATTATGTCAATATCGTAGTAATATTATAGCAATTTTGTGGCAATACTGTAAAAATATTGTGCCAATATTGTAACAATATTGTAACAATATATTAATAATAAAACTTATTTCGGCGTTTAAAATTTTAGTACATTCCACGTATTTTCTATTAAAATTTTATTTATCCAACACAGTATAAATTATCGTGATGTTAAATTTAGTAAATAAGAGTTACTTTAAGAATTAAAACCTACATTTTAAATTTTTAACTTCCAAAATTTCATACGTTCTAAACTTTTTATTTTCAGATTTCATACTTTTAAGTTAAGAGTGTAGTTTCAGAAAAGAAATGTAGATACATTATTTTGATTAATTTTTTTATACAATTGATGCATAGTTTCTAGCTAGAAAGTATATACATAAAAATAATCTCTATGAAAGAAAATATAGCACTACCGCATGCTAGGAAATTTCTCATATTTGTGATCAATAAATAACGCAGCTTTCGCAAATAAAGAAACGAAATTTCCTCTCTCTCTCCGAGAATTATTTAGCACTCGGCTCTCCTCCAGCCACATCTAAAGAAAGACTAAGTCCGCGCGAGCACGCGAAGCTAATAATCGAAGCACGGCTCTATAAAAGCCCGGAGAAACATCTGTTTCGAATAAAATAGAATATATCTCGGACTGTGTGCTTCGTGTACATGTATCACCGCTGCGGCGGCGGCTCCGGAGGTTTAGAGCTTTCTTTTCCTCTCTCTAGATACTTTCGCGATATGAGCCGCACGTGCGATCTTTCGCCGTGGCGAATATACGTTTCGAGGGTTGTGGTAATGCGAGAGAAAAAGACAGACTTATAGAGGCAGCGTCTGAAGTAGAAGAAGGAAGGGAAGGGGGGCGGGGGGTGAGAATTACTCGGGAGCTGGCCTCCCGAATTATATGATTCACCTGCTTCCTATTTTACGACGTTTATATTACAGCGCGCTGCGGCGAAATCTTGGCTCTTCTCTCCCGCCAATGCGCGCCCCGGCTCTTATATGCTCTACTCCCTTCTTTGCTTTATGCCGTGTGTTTCCGCCGCTAAAACTACTACTTCGCCTAAATGCATTTTCTTCTGCTTTTCCTATATCTAGAGCTGGAGACGCGCTTGTTATATGGCGTAATACGTTTTACACGCGCTGGATATATTGTTTTGGAATGTAGCTCGAAGAGCCTAGCTCTCTGTAGCTGAAATGTATAAATCTCGGGAAAATGAAAATTTTGCGCGTGATTTTCGGAAAAATTATTTTTTCAAAATTTCTTTTAGAGTAAGCCCAGATTTACGTTACTGTCATTCAAAGCAATAATATTATCTGGCTAGATTTGAAAATTCTTTTTGTTGAAATTCGCAAATCTCTTGAAATGAAAATTTCGAGCGTCACTTTGAAAAAATTAATCCTCAAAAATATTTTATAATAAATCTTCTACAAATTCATATTAATGATTCATAGAAAGAAAGCAAGATATCCGACTAACAAAAATATTGTTATTACAGCGCAGGATTAACGCAAGATCGTAACGCTGTATCATTGAGCGATTAGAAAGTTGGCGAAATCTCAGCAATAACATTAATGCAAGTTCGTATATATGATTCCGAAGGAGACAGGAGGGGCTAATACAGCCGTCGGCGTATATAATACAAAGCCACTAATGCTTCGGTATCGTATAGATTGTTGTTAATGGCGGTTATTAGCAGGCACTAGCCTGATAAATAGTAATGGGCTTTATTGGCGGAAAATCAGAAAATATGACAATACGCATGAGAATCTCCCTATATTCTTGGCCTCGCTCGCGCTCGCCCGCGAGCCATTCCCACACCCCCCTTCTTATACTCTCGGACTGCTCGGCCGGTTGTTTTTCTTATAGGGGGTTTCTTCTGAGAGCAGCGCCATAAGCGCCGAAATATGGAGCTCGACTTTATTATATTTGCCGGCCATAAGGAGACTTCATCGGCTATTTAAGTGATATACTGCCTTTGGATGCTGACGTCCATCGCTCTTGGAGCTTTCTCGGGCACAATGGGACCTCATCGAAATTGTATTTCTTGGCTATTACTGTCTTTAATGCTACGTGATATTGGGGTATATAATTATGGGATGGCTGGCTGAGATAACGAATTATTATAGATTCTTTGAGAATTCTTAATTTTAACGTTAATTTTACTACGAGTGAAAAAGTAGATTTCATACATTTTAATTTTTAAAGTACACACGAGCTAGATTTAAATTTTTAATTTTTTATAGAATTATGATTACAATTGATTGCTATGAAAATATCTATTTAACAAAGACAATTATCCAATCTTATGAAATATTTCACACGCAAAGGAAAAACAAAAAAAAAACAGTCAAGTTATCATCAGTTTAAAAATGACGAAAAAGAAAGCAGCACGCATCGCAGAAAAGTAAGCAGAAAAAAGAGTCAAGCCTGCAGCGCAAAATAAACGCAGGGTATACGTGTATACCATGCAATTAATTATCAAATATCATAAAGTTTGGGGCGGCCCTAAATTAATAAAAGTTGAAATCCGTCAGCGCCGAAAACCTTTCGAATGAATGCTCACTTGTTGCTTATCAGGTTCTGCACTTCTGCTCGTGCGGCGAACGCCAGTGCAGGAGGAGGGATTCGAGGTAAAAAATGTGTTTAAGCCAGGGCGCGAGCTCAGCGATAGCTACTTATCAGGGCTGCGCGCTCTGTTTGCGTTACACCATAAACCGCGTTATAAAATCCAGACGGCGGCGGGCATATACATGTCATGGCGAGCCGTGAATTTACGGTCCTCTTATATTAAAAATGCATACACACACGCGCCGCACGGCGGGCCTGATAAACTTACCTGACGCGCTCGCGCTCGCGCTCGTCTCTCCGACTGGAATAACGCGCGCGTGGAAAAAAAAGCAAACTCCGATACCCTCGAATCAACGGGTCGACGTTTTCTGAAAGAAAAAAAGAGCAGAAGATGAGCTTGTTATTTTGTTACTTCTATACGTGAAATAATAGTCTCAACTCAAAACATCTTTCTAAACATAAATTTGCATAGATTAACCATTATTGGTTTATCACTAAAAATCCAGTAGAGCAGCAAAGATAAACAAAAGACGCCGGAGACAGAAGCTTAGCCTTTGGGCTATCCGATCAGCATTTTATCGCGAGGAATAATTCCTAAATGCTTTCGGTAGAGCAGCAGTCCCCTTAAAACCTCCTAACTACCCTTTGTCTTTAGCAAATGCGCGCACGTTCGGGGGTAGAGAAGCAGCAGCAGCAGCAGCAGCAGCAGCAACAGTGGTGTGCAGTAGAAATGCCGACGGTGCGCTCTCGCTCGTCGTTTTAACCCCTTTTCTCCTCGGCGAAACATAAATAATGATCGTCGCTAATTTGCTTCCGCGGCCCCTTGGCCCTTTTCCTCTCTCTCTCTCTCTCTCTCTATCTCTATCTGCTATTCAGGCGTATATGTTAGCGACGCATAGCTCTCTTATATATACGCGCGAGCGCGTGTATATAAAGCTCGCAATTATAATGCCCGCCACATTAGAATTTATTCCGGGCCGAGGCTCTTTCTCTTTTCTCCGGCGGTGTAGCCGCCTTACGCCGCCTTTTTTCCGAAGCTTATGTCCTCTTAATCCTCCTCTGAAATATTTTTCACGGAAGCGGCAAAGGAGGAAGAGGGAGCGGACCAAGGGCTCGGCTAAATCGGTCGAGGATTTTTCCTGCGGTCTTGCCCGAGCACACTTGCCGCGCGCCTCGCTTTACTGCTATGGGCTATACTTCCGCGATGCTTTGCGAATTTCAAAAAGTTGCTTTTTTTACAATTTTATGTTGTTTCTGGAAATTTTTATTTTTTAAAAATGTGATAGTTTAGTAAATTTTTTAGTTTTGCATTAAAAAAATCAATTAAAAGTATAAAATTGAGTAACTTTATTTTAGGTTTTACTTTAGTATTACAAGAAAAATTTAAAAACAAATTTTATGCAGTTGATAATTCTGTTCAATATTCTGATCAGTAGAATGAGAAAATTCGATCAAAAAACTTTTATACTCAATAGACGTATATTCAAGTGTATTTTGATCAATAACGTTTTTTCCAATTTCATATAACTTTATTATAGAATTCTTTTGAATTTAAAGATTTATTAAATTGAATTCCAAAATGTATAAAAAAAATTTGAATAATTTTGTTTAAATCATTTTTTTTTATTTTTGATAAATGCAATTATGTTACGACAGCCAGAAATAATTCAATTTTAGAAAATCGAGTACAATCAAATTTAATTGACATTTTTCAAACCTCACAAATCTCAACCCAAAAAGACTAAAAAACAAACAACAAAGCAAAATTACCGACTATTATTACACAACGTGTATAATCGCGTAATAAACATACTCACCGCGATAAAGAGCCCAGCGCATCTCCCTCCCTACTCCCTCGCAACAATCGCGTTGTAAAATTAAACGTACATCGCGCGAGGGGCGCGTATAATCGACTGTATCGCATAACGAGAGAGCCAGAGGAGAGAGAGAGAGGGAGCGAGGATTGACGATATTTCTAGTGTGTAATGCGCAGCCACACGGGCGATATTAAATCAAATCGGATTCGAGAGCTCGCGCTCGAATCGGCCAGCATAGCGTCGGCGGCGGCGTTATACGTATTAACGGGAGCGAGGCGGCATGGAGTGCCACCTGACAAACTCATTGGTCTGACAAATTGAATCATTCGCCGTTCAATTGCTCGACGCGCTGATACGTCGAACCTGATGCCGCCATCCGCCTATATTTGCCACCCTCGCCCGTCAGGCTGCAGCCGTCGGCGCCAAGCCGTCGGCGAATCGATTGAATTTTCCACGCTTCGGGACGCGCTTTATCGTTATCGCCCCCGCGCCAGCCAAAGCTTCCGGCTTTTCGTTTGTCAAGCTCTCGCGTTTATTATTAAAAAGCTTCTCGCTTTTGTATCATATGCGCGCTCGTTCGATGGATTCGCTTATTAGCTGCTTTAAAGCTCGGCTCGCGTGTTTGAAGCTTTTAGAGGTAATTCGATGTGAAAATCAAATGGCAGATATCGAATCAAAGCTGTATTTTTACCGATTCACCACATTTCAATAAAAGAGACATTTTCAAAAAAAAACGACAATAAACACATAGAGAACAAACGAAAAATCGTCGAAAGCGATAGAGCGGAACGGCACGACGATTAAGAGCAGTCAGCTGGTCCCGCGTTCGTTAGTCAGTGCCGCGGGAATCGATGCTGCAAGCCAAGCAGAGAATTGCTCGGGCCACGTGCAGCTGCAGCTTGACTCTCTCTCTCTGCATGTATACACGGCCGAGCGGGCGAAGGCGTCGGGCGTGTGACGCGATCAGCGAGCGCGCGATGTGTGAAATGGAGCACGCGCGCGCGCTCGCGCTCTCGCCGGTAATTATATGTATCCTATCCCCCTATATCGGCAGTCCCACTCGCCCGCCGAGAGCGAAATGGCCTCCTGCACACAAGTGCGCGCGCGGCGCCGATGCAACTACGTATGCACCGCCTGCGTGAACGTACCTATACAGCCGTCGTCCGTATATCCATCCATATACGGCCTATGCATCGTCGATACTCGCTCTCTCTCTCTCTCTCTCTCTCGCTCTACGTGCGCCGTTGCGTCATTGTCGCGCACGGCGCACTGCGGCAATCGTCATCCTGTTCCCCCCTTTTGCAGCTCCGATATCGAGCTGCAGTCTGCCCTCGGCTCTCTCCGTGCACTTTTTTATTCAAATTATTATTCCCTGCATCGGCGTTGCTGCCGCTATGCGTTTCATACGCGCGGGAACAGGCCATGTGAAGAACTCGTAAACAGATGAGATATTGGACGTTTTAAGGGCCACCTAGCATGCCGCGCTGCGATAAATAACGTTTTTTCCGGGAGCCTGACTTTTTTTTCGTTTCTCGCTCGAGTTTACCCGATGCGCTCTGTTTACTATTGAAGAATATTCGGAAACGTCGGGCTGGGCTGTGTTCCTTCTTGGCGATCGTTGTGTAAATAAAAAAAATTAGATGCACGGGCGTGGATTGAAGACCGGGCGCTGCTCGTTCAGCGTAATAATGTTTAATTACAAGTTTAGCCGTAAAATTTTTAATTAAATTAGAAAGCTCGCGCTAGTCTCGGTAGCAAAGAATTTTCGGTCGCATTTGATACTCCGGCGCAGCGGGTATAAGAGAGGCGGGAGGGAGAAAAAAGGATAGAAACGAAAAGTCATAATCTTGTATTAATTGAGTAAACAATAACAATGCTCAGGCGCAGTTTGATGAAAATGGAAGAAAGGAGTAATTGTGAAGTAAATTAATTTGATGCAGAGCGAGAGCGCGAGGATGAAATGCCGCAGATAAAGAATGAAAGCAAGCAAACAAAAAGAAGCGACAACGAAAAAAGAGCGCCTCTGCCCGGGCTTACGCGCAGAGACAGATACGCAGAGAGAGAGCAAGTATACATTCGGTGCATTCTGCAACAGTAATTAGAAAATTGACATGGCGTACGCCCCGCACTGTATATACACACAGTCGCAGGCGTGTGTATACCAGGAGGGGAAACGCGCGTATCGAGAGACAGCCAAGGTAATAATAACGAGGACGAGCACGCGCGCGCGTGCATACGGAGCGAGAGAGAGAGAAATCCGTAGCGAGGCGATATAGCCTTTGCTCGCGCGCACATGTGCGCGCGAGGTGGAACGATTTCGGAGCGCGCGCCGGCTGCGCGTGCAATAGGCGCCTATTGCACAAATCACACGCATTATTGACTACTATTGTATCTGCCGACACGTCGACGAGAGCCCGAGCGCCGCAGCTCGGCCCATTGTTTCCCCGCTCCGTGTGTGTATGTATACGTGCAGCAGCAGCAGCAGCCCAAGATCCGTCCCCTACTCTCCTGCACGCCTGACGACTCTATTGCAAAATCGTTACGTTGACTATACTTTGCTACCTGTAGGCAGCCGACGGCGCGAAGGCTAATTAAAATTTTCCGCGGCCCGCTGCGCGCTTGTTTTCCAGCCTCGAGATGAATGAGCCTGGTGACAATGTGTATGCGCGGACTCTTTGTTTGTTCTTCGAATTACATAAGTAGCGCGTTATACTTCGTTTCTATACGTATACACTCGGCTTTACAACTAAATTAGGAAATTTTAATTTTAATTTTCTAGAAAAGGAATGCTTGCCGCCGATGTCGGTCTATTTGTCCCAGCGGAGGCTGAGTAAATAATTTGGAGAAGCAATCTGGCATCGATCAGCCCGCGCCACACGCGTGTTTATCGAAATCGAAGTTTGGAATGGAAATAGTCGGAGGCGAAGTGTTTTCCCAAAGTGCAGCTCCTATATAGGCACCTGGCGATGCGACGAGCCAAGTAGTTTGACATTTCGAAGATTCCAGTGATTACTTAGGAAGCTAACCGACTAGCACTTGATATTTCTCTAGTGGCGCCGCTCTCCTGCATCTTCTCTGGGGTATGTTTACACGAGCCGCGCGCCCGCGCTCTATCTCCGTGGGATGAGAGGATAGAGAGCCGAAGCCTGGCTTCCGTTTACAAGAGCCCCACCGCGCGACACTCGCTTGTTTAAGACTAGCATAAATACTATCGGCCCCTAACTCTCTCGTTTTTTTCTAACCACCGTAGAGGCGAGCTGGAAAGAGACTTTTGAAATAAATAGATGGCTTTTACGATCTTGGCCACGTGACGGATCTATCTCATACCCCGCAGAGAGCCATTAAAAAAAGTATACACACGACATCGAGGACTGAAGCAGCGAATCGGGAAAAAAAGTCGCCCGAGTTCTATTTCGGCTAATTGGCGTTCGCCGGCTCCGCGTTAATTAAAAATGGCCATATGCGCGCCGCCGCTTGGCCGGCACATGTAATAATAGAAATAGAGGAATCGGCGCGGCTTTTGAACGCGGGCGCGATTCGGATTCACAGAAACGGCCTAGAAGAGCAGGCCGCCGCCGCGATTTTCATCGCCCCCATAAAGCACTCGCTTCCGGGATACGCTGGGCCGGCGCTCTTTCTCTCGTTCTCTCCCACACTGCGGCCGCTCGATTCGCACTAAACAGTATCCTGTAATTCGGGGTCGCGCGTTATATAGCGTATCACGCGCGGCCGAAAAATCCGTCAGACTCTCGCGGCCGCTAATAAACTAAATACGGCATCGGAAATGACCGCCGGTATTATTTATACTCGCTTCATGAGGGCGCTTTTAATGCGCTTCGCTCGCGCTCTCTCTTTATCTCGCGGGACGCCAAGAGAGAGAGATAGAGAGTTTATACAACGCAATAACGTTATTAGGTGGCTGGCATCCGGTATAAATTTTACCACTAGCAACATCAAGCATCCCCCGCTGCCGCCCACCCCCCGGCAACTCCGCCTATTTGCCTCCCCCACGCGTGTGTATACGCCGGACTCGCGCTCTCGTTGCGGCATTACAACAATTCGTATTTCGCGCTGTTTCCCCCCTACCCTAACGCGTCGGTGCGGTCCGTTTGCTAGGGCGTCGTTTGAAAAATGCTGTGAGAAATATTAATCGTTAAGCTTTTACCGGTGCGTGGCTATCTGACAGTTTGACATTTATTTTATTTCATGAGTTAATTCCTGGGTTGATAATTTTCTTTTTGTAATTATGTTTGTACTTTGACAAATTTAGCAATATAGAGTCTAAAAAGATTTTATTTAAAATTAGTTACAATTTGGCTAATTTTCAATTTCACTTGTTAATTGTGAATAATTAATTCAATATTCTGATTATCCACAAATACCTGCGTGCATATATGAATCGATTAATAATCCTAAAGCAGCTTTGACTACATAAAAAAAAAACGACATGAAGCAAGCAGAGAGAACGCACTTGCAGCTGCGTTAATGGGGAGAAAGTGTAAAGTGGTCGAAATATGGGAAGCGTCGAGCTTACAGGTTCGCGCGTTCATCGGCGTGACCCGCTTGACGGGCGTCACAAGCGCTCATCTACATATAGGCTCTATCTGTCTCTCTCCGGCGGCGGTGGCGGCGGCGGCAGCCCGAGCTGTATTATCGGAGCCTCAGTCAGCAGGAAATTATTGATAATCGCATCAATATCCGTGCGATCGTCAGCCGAGCTCGCTACACGATGATTTATGGCCAATCGGACGGCTATCGATGCACTAAACGGGGGAGTGCGGACCTGAAAACCAGACACGGCCCTCGCTATATAGAGTGCGGAGGGCTGAGTGCCCGAGCGCGGCTGCTGTTCTCGCGCTAATTAGTTGCTGCTGCTGCTGCTTGCGAGTGCTTTATGCACTCGGGACATTTCGCAGCTTGAATTTACACCTATAGCTGTGATATTATAATTTTGCTGAGCTTTCGCTTGTAAGAGGTTATAATTTTTTAGATTGTTATTTGCATAAATGATTATTTACATAATAGGAATTTTATTAGGCACTAATTGGGATGCAATTATAGATTGCCATGTAATCGTTATAAATGTGATAGCTAGGTCACACCTAAGATTTAATAAAATTTCAGTAAATAGGCCTAACTGATAGAATTTCAACTCAATTTATATCTCCAAAATTAAAAAAAAAATAAACTGTATCAATAACATTAGCGCGAATCTAGCGAAAAAGTCTCTAAAATTCCATTATAAACTCGTGCAACACTTGTTCGACATTAATCCAAGAACGATCCAATAAAGCCTCTCACCGGGATTGATGTCAAATAAAAGCTTGATCAATGCCACTTGACAGCACTGGATTTGCACTTGGAAATTTTACAGTCCGTAATAACGCGAGCGCTCCCAGGCCAGGTATACACACAGCGAGAGGGCGTAAAAAAGCGCGCGTGCAAAAGGGGGAGCGAAAAGAGGGAAGGACGATAACGACTTTATATGCAGTCGAAGCTCCGGCTCGTTTCGCAGCCGAGCGGGCGCAATCGGTCGTTATTGGAAAAAAGCGGCCCGCCAGAGGCATCAGAGAGCTGCAGCGCGCGCGCGAAAGTGAGAAGAGCCGTGCGAGGGAGAGACACCTATCACACTCTCTCTCTCTCTCTCTCACTTGCTCTTCCCCCCATTGAATCGTGCGGCGTCGCTTCATTATGTCCACGCTTGAATGCGTCAACCTCGCCGGGGCTTATAAGGTAAATTTTAATGAACCGGTGTGTACTCGACTTGATTCTCGGCGAGAGCGGTAAATACGTCATTAGTCAGAAGCGAGCTGGGCTTTTATTTTCTATATAGGGGACTTCTCTCTTTATTTGCGCTGTTTATTAATTCAGCCGCGGGAATTGAACGCGTATCATTTGTGAGAGGCTGATGCCCGCCCGACGCGGATGAATTAACGGCGCAATCGAGCGCCACGAGATCGCGAATACGGTGTAAATTAAGACGCGTAGGAGCGAGTGACGATGGGAGTGGAAGGAATTAATGACTGTGGATGCGTGGTCTATATGGTTTCAATGAGTTTTCGTTAACCTATAGGTTAAACAATATATCGTTTTTTTTTTTTTTTTTTTTTTTTTTCAA
>UELX01005493.1:0-13539 GCA_900480035.1 Eupelmus urozonus | reverse complement strand
AATATATTTAAGTAAGCTCTAACTTTCCACTATTAACAATCATTAAAATATTTTGTAAATAATTTCGAAAATTAATCAAATTTACTCACTGTGGCTTAGCGATACATACCAATAACAAAAATACATTAAAAAAATAAAAATAATCAGTTACAAACCACAATTCATTTTTACAAATATCACTCACTATCTTTTTCTTTGATTTTTTTCAGCACAAATGCCGATGACCCTCATAAACTTCCCTCAAGCACAAAATCCAGCGGATATAACGACAACAACTTGGATAACTACGATGCCGTATATTTGCAATGCATGCGGTAAAAGCTATCAGTACAGAGCGACTCTGAAGCGCCATCAGCGTCTCGAATGTGGCAAGTCACCTAAGTACAAGTGTCCATATTGCCAGCGCAGAACCAAGCAAAAAAGCAATCTGTACCAGCATATACGCTGCAGTCATCCTGGCGCGGATGTGTATTTTACGTTCTAGGAAAAAGAGTGATAAAGGCAGAAAGGCGACTTTTTTGTTAGACTATAGGAGAGAATATTATATTAAGGATCTAGGAAGGAAAGAACATTATATTACGCATCTAGGAAGGAAAGATAAAATATATTTCAGATTAGGCGTCAATTTTTGACAATTTTGCGATCCAAGAATTTCTTTATTTCCTTCCTGTGATGCATATATGATTTTTTTGTCTAGCGAGTGCGAAAATACAAAATTCTCAAATCGGTGCCAGGAGAGAAGTCAGTATTTTCGTCCTACTAGGCATAAAAATGTATTGTTGAATGATATATACTATATTATATTATACAATGTAATATTGTATTATTAGCGTGCAATTTTTCTAGTTTCTGACCACTTTGCTGAGATTATAATTTTCGAAAGGTGATTACAAGTCCATTAAATTTAACTCATATGGGTCGATTGCAATAAATGACATATTTTAGTTTTTAAGATTCTTTGATGAAAATAAGTATTATAGATAGAATACTTGTTAGATATAAATATATTGACACCCATGGCAGTAAAAGGTATTATAAAAACGAGATTAAAGTTACCTATTGACCAAAACAGTAAGTGTGTATTGTTTTGGATGAATGAAAGAACTCTAACAAAAATTTTGTAAAAGAAATTAGATTTAAGAAGAAAACTATTTTAGCAATTTATTAATTCTTCCAACAATAAAATGAAAGTAAAATACTTAAAATGTATTCCTTCTTTTAATAATAAAGTTTCTTTACTGATAAAGAAAATTTTATAATAATGGCATAAATTTTTAAATAACAAAAGTTTCCCAATTATTTTAATTATAAACCTCATCATCACTATTCCAAAATTGAGGAATCTTGAAAATAAAGTTTATCTACGATTCAATAGAAAATATTCATTGATCTGATTGAAAAACAAAAACTATTTTAAAGTAAAAACTGTTCGAAAAGAAGCTATTCTTATATATATGAATGTATTAAGCATGATAATTTATGCAACATTTAAACAAATTCAAACTAAAAATGAATTTATCTTGATTCTACTAAAATTATTTGATCGATTTTAACATTTCTACATTTTACCTTCGAATGGCCGGATCGCAGATGGACATATACTACTGATATATTAAAGTGTTATCTCATTAAATAAATTTAAAATAAAAAGAATAGTAAGCAAAATTATAATATTCTTCTTAAATTAAACTTTTTTTATTACTTCCTCATAGACGAAGCTTTTTTTTTATTCACTAACTATATCTGTAAAAAATCATAAATTTCTGAAAGCATAATTAACTGTTCTTAAAAACTATTATTTATCCTCTCTTTCAACTAAAAATATCATTATTTATTTGATTTTTGCTACCTTAGTACACAACTGCAGACCAATATTTTGCAGTCACAGCAAAATCAACTAAAGAAATTACAACTGAATACACACATACATGTGCATACTTGTACCGATTCACATTCACACTTTAATTCACAACTCTTAAAATTATGAACTGAAAATTACTAATCCTTTACCTACTTTCTCCTCTTCCAGGTAATCACAAAAAACGCTATCGCTGTCCACTGTGTGGCCGCGGTTATGCAGTTCAACGCTCATTAACTCGTCACCTGCAAATCGAGTGCGGCAAGGCGCCTCACCTTAAGTGTCCCTATTGCGACCATCACACCAAATATCGTACCAGCGTTCTCAAACACATTGCAAACGTACATCCATATATGACGATTCCACGTTGAGGTTGCGCATTACCAATTTGAAGAAAGAGTTTGATTCGTTTGAAATTCGTAGTAATACTTTTCTGGTGTTGCTCTCAGTTATGTCAGAAATGTTGTTTATGGATTACCGTGGAATATTGTAAATAATTTTGTATTATAATTTTACTGTAAATAAATAATTTAAGAAATTGTTTGATTCTGTGTAAGTTATTTAAAAAATCCACTGTCTCTCCTCGATATTTTTTTATTTGCTCTACTCTTTTTAGAAACTTGATTGAATTCGTTATAATTCTAAGTTATATTTCTAACATCGTATTTTAATTTAAACTCTAATTCATTAAAACTTTTTCATTATTTTTCATTCACAACATTGACTGCATACTTTTTCGTTTTGCATCTTCTTTCATTTCTCACCAAAAAAAGGTCGTTCACAACCGATCTACCCTTCGCTTCTCACCTGCATCTCTGATTTCTCTAAACCTCAAAATTTCTCCAAACTAACCACACATCGACTCGTCTGTTTTCAGAAAGCCCAGAACTCCACTCGCTGACCTTGCCCACCACGGCCAAGGAGAATATAATCGTACAGCGCCGGCTCCGCTCTGGTGAATCAGTCCTAAAATCCAGCTGGATGCCGCGCAGATACATCTGTCCCGACTGCGGACGCAGCTTCAACATCCGCGCCTCTCTAGTACGTCATCGCATCTACGAGTGTGAAGGTTCAGCTGATCAAGACCAACATACCAGCAACAATAGCGCAAAGCGCGAAAGAAAACGTGTCACTGTATCTTCGGTGAGGGTGGCTAAGAAAAAGGTGGCCAGATCATCGAGCCAGTTTCCGCAGCAGCAAACTGGTCTGAAGCAGTCTAAGAGCAAGGCTCAGTTCAACTGTCCGGACTGCAACAAGTCTTATGCTTTTATTACGTCCCTGTGGAGACACAGGAACTACGAGTGCGGCATGGAGCCGAAGTTCACTTGCCCGGTGTGTAAGGTCAGGTTCTCGCAGAAGGGCAACCTGGATCGTCACATCAGGGCGAAGCATTAATGGGGTGGGAGGTTTTGGGAACTTTTGAGTATGTTCTGTTGTAGGTTTTTTGAATTTTGAGAGG
Organism: Eupelmus urozonus; assembly: GCA_900480035.1. Lineage (NCBI taxonomy): Eukaryota > Metazoa > Arthropoda > Insecta > Hymenoptera > Eupelmidae > Eupelmus > Eupelmus urozonus. Next base: position 10,222 of record UELX01005493.1, on the reverse strand, counting down.
TTGATAATATTGGCTAGCGGATAGGAACTAAGGGAGGAGTGTGACAATAAGTTGAAGAATGATCTTTCAGTAGTTGTTGACCGCCAGCCTATTCTACCAATTTCTAGACTTTAGAAAATCTATTAAAGTTCATACTTATAGGGAACTTGGGTTGGATTTAGATTAAGGGTGTTTAAAAGCAAATGATGCTGATAAAAAATCAAATGTGTAATCGTAGTATAATTTTGCGAAGCTTAATTTTCTTTTTTCTTTTTTTCTTTTTTTGTTGTTTTAGTGGATATATTAATTATAGACACTACAATTATATACACTACAATAGAAAAAACTATGCAGAATTACCAAGTTCCAGATATATCATCTAATTATAAAAGAAAATAAATAAAGAACTGGGTTATTTATTGTGTATTTGAATAATGGCTATTATATTCAAAACATTAATTTTCTCAAAATATATTTGAAATTATGTGCAATTATTTATTTATGTTAATAGAAGGAGAGCTTAATATTTCGACAGATCAGTATATAAAATTTACTTGACTAACGATTTTTGTATAGTTCAAGAAAACACATTATCAAATGTTCAAATATTAATAAATTGTGAGAACTCGAAAATTAAAATATTTGAATGAAGGAGTGGGTTTGATCATTCAAATGTTTTTTACTTAAATGCAATAAATAAAAGTTTATGTAAATAATATACATATCAACACTGCTAATTTACTTTACAATGATCATGTTTTTGACGATTCATAAAAATTCATTAATTGTACTATTTAGACCGTTAATGAATAAATCGAATTAAAAAAATTAGAGTAATAATATAATAATATATCAAGAAATAATCATTTTCAATCAATCAAAGATCTGTAGAACAAATAAAAAACATATCTTAAAAAAAAAATTTTTTTAATTATTTGTATATTTGTTACTATAATTATTTGAAAATTTTTTGGCTTAGTAATTATTAGTTTTTGTAATTTATACTGTCTGAAATTTTCATTAAGGATACTTAAATATTTGATATCAATTAGCAATACCAGGTGATACTGTATACTGTCGAACTATTCTAATTCGTTAGTTAATTGCAATTTTATAGTGGACCTCCGTATCCTACAACGCAGTTAAAAAAATTTTTCATCTAACTAATAAAATTTATCTCCAGTTCTGTCAAAATTACAAAAAGAAAATTGTTCCTTGTAGAAAACATAATTTAATATATGATTTGTGCATCTTTTATTTTGGATGATGTATTTTGAAAGGAAATAAATTGAAATGGATAAGTATAAGTAAATTGTATATAAAAGAGAATTTTTGTGTTAAATTGTTAGCACTACGAGAAAATAAATTCATAAAAGATCTAGATTGCACGATAGAAAATATCTAGGGATCTACTAGAACTTACATCCTGGTAATTATCTGTATAGTTAGTTGATATAAAACAACATTACTCTAAGTAAATCTGTACCTTATACAAAATGAATTTCCTTTTAGAATTTTCTGTGCAAAATTTTGTTTAGATTATTAGGTTTTCATATAAATTCTTATAAGTAGTCGGTTTATTAATTTCTTTATAGTAGATAGAAAATCAAATTTCTAATAGCCATATTTAATTTGTAATTGCTCAAGTGCCTGAAATATTGCTCATGTTATTAGAATATTTGTTACGTTAAGTACACGATAGGATCAGGCATTATAATTCAATTAATTCCCTGCAAAACGCGTAGAGAAGATACAAAAAAAATGTTGCCTTGTGTAGTGAGTAAGGATTTTACACAATTAACAAATTGTTTTGGATAAATAACATAGTTTTTGTTTTTTACTAAACTTTGTTTAAAATATGTAGGTATCCAACATAATAGAAACTATATTTCAGACATTTTTTTATTTTATTAGTATCTATTATTACTAAAAATCATCAAATTCAAATGTGTCTAAACTATTTACTACTATTCTATGAAAATTAAATTTTACAATGTTAAATTGTTAAATAAATAAAAATATGATAAGCGCCTTACATTACATAGTAAAAAAAACTATAACTTTACTTTTGATTTATTAAAAGGTCATCAAGTGCTTTCATAATATTATTCATTTAAGTGTTTACTATTAAAAAGTTAAATTTTAATACGGAACTAGTAAATCTAGAAAAATAGTAAATAGCAAAATAAGATCTATTTAAAGAAACCCTGAAATACAGATTCAGTTATTTTGAAATCTTAATTATTTCCCAAAGTTTCAATAAAATTTATGATCCACATCTCCAACAATCTTTTTTTTAAAACCATCTAAATGTCTTTGATGTTAATATAATAACTTTAATTTAAATGTACTCTCTAAAAGAAAAAGTGTGAATCCAGCTCCAAATTCACACTTCACACATTATGAGGTATGAACTTAAAAATTCACACTATCAAATCATTGTAACTAATAAATTTAGAATATTATAGAAATTAGTATAATTTGTCTTACACACATTTAGAAAATCATTTCATTAGAGTGGTCGAATTCATGATACAAAAATATTTTTTTTATTTGCTCTACTGATTTTTTCATAAATTGAAAATATTTTTTAATTATTATTCTAAATTTCTTAATTTATGGCAATTAAATAAAAACATTTTTGTAATCAAACCCCTCTAAAAAATTAGATCTTATTTTTTAGAAATAAATATACTTACTCTTAATAGTTTTTTTTTTTTAATTTCAAGTAATTTAAGAAGACAAATTTATTGCTTTTTGTTCTTCATTAATTAATATGAAGTTCGTACTTACAATAAGTAAGTTTGATTATTGAATTTTTATAATATAGAATTGCATTTTTGCTTTAATTTTATTTAGCAACACATCACATAATATAAATCATTTATGAAACTTTTAGTTAAGAGACATATTTTGTAGTGAAGAGTGAGAATATCAGTAAAACATATTGTATATTTGTACAAAAAGTAAAACTTTAAAGGCTTATAAATGTACTGTAAAAGCTTGCTCTATGTACTCAGTGTTTCTCAATAAAAAATAACTTTATCTTACAGCAGAACTAACAAATACTACATTACCCTTGTCCTTTTAATAAACATTTGAAACCATGTAAATTAAAAAAATTATTACAGTATTACTCTTTTATATTAATATAACTAAGTAGTTGTAATATAACTAAGTAATTGTAAGTTGTATCCAAGACGAGAAAGTCCATTTTCGTGTATTATATTATATGTTATAATACTAAGAAATCAAAGTTTATTTTTATGGGTTCTGGAAAAAATAAATTGATCTGCCAACTGAAATTTGAGATAAATAATCTTTTATAGTATAAAAGGTAAGGAATTACGTTTGCAATTTTGCATTTTCAGAAATATATAGACTTTTCATTGTTTAAAAAACGCGCTTTGCTTTGGTATATTTGTATTCTTGATCTCCTTAACCGCTAAGCTCTTCATATAATTATTATTGAATCATAATATAATTATTAACTAAGAGCATCTTTTAATAGTTCAAAGTTAGAATTTAATTTAATACATTTTTGTTTTATTTTGCTTTCAAAATCGATTTCCGACTAGGTTTCATTCAGTCTATAAATCGAGCCATTGCATTATTTCTTATCGTTTAATACAAAATACAATAACGACATAATAAACTTTATTAAAGAAACTGCAACTCTTCTCTGTACCCATCAAACTCAATACCCACCTCTTCGAACCCTACAAATCGCACCAAAAAATCTCCAAAATAACCATTCTCCTTTCAGCTTATCTCGCGCATTAACCGAACAAAACCCGACTTAACCAACGCCCATCTTTTGCTTGCAGAACTGGATCCACTACTTCTCCCGATGCAGGTCGAGCCACAACCCGGCATCAGGCGAAGCACCCGTGGCCTGCGCACCGACGCCAATTTTCATTGCGTCAATTGCGGTAAGTCGTACACGGCTAAGCGCAGTCTGTCGCGCCACATCAAGCACGAGTGCGGCGGCCAGCGCAGGTTTCACTGCCAGCTCTGCCCGGCCAAGTACACGCAGAACACGACCCTCAGGAGGCACATGATGCAGCGGCACAATGTCTACATGCCTCCAAAGTATATACATTGAGAGGAGCACTGTGGCTCAGTAGCTACGCGGCGGCTGTCTTCTTGAACTTTGTGGCTCGAGTGATTGTGAAATTTGTGAAATGTGTTTATAAGCTGAGAGGTGGGATGACGGAAGTTTGTTTGAAGTGACTTTTTTGAGATTCAAAGGCTTGCTGTCATCGATCTTCTTTGTTAAAATTATATTAAATGTGAAATTTTTATTTCAAGCACAATGACTTCGATAAATATTAAAGTAAAATAAGTTTTATTAAATCAATTTTGTATAGCTTTGTTTCCTGAACGTCTTGCTTTATTTTAATTTTAATATCGATAAAGTGTAGAGATTATAAAATGTGATATACATGGTGAAACAAACAATAAGAATACATTTTACGATTATTATGTTAGAAAACATTTTTTTAAAAATATAATTAACTTTTTTAATGTCATTGTATATTTAAAGTTTTTAACAACTTCTAACTTTATATTGATATGTCAATAAGGTGCGTTCGTACTTCATGTTTTATTGTGAATTTACACTATAAACTTTTTTTCGTTCTTGTGTAGGTAATTCAATTTTAGTATAGTCAATTTTTGTATTAAAATTCTACACGTGAAATTGTAATTTTACACATGACCTGATATTCATTTAAGACAAAATTTGTATGTAATTCGATCTTAACTATCGATTTATGTTAAAGTAAAAAGTTTAGAGTGTATAGTTTTCAATTGTCAAGTATTCGTAAACGTAAAAAGAGAAAATGAATAAAAAACAAAAAATATTATTTGTAATATTTTATTATTAAACTTTATTTTTTGATTTTCAATTCATATTTCTTAATTGTCAGTAAAACTATCTTGAACAAATTCCCAAGTTTTGTTTAATAAACTTTTATACTCCTCAATAAAATTGATTTCTCTGCAATTAATTCCCCTGTATAAAACTTTATCCTCTTTAATCCCTAATAATAAATAACACCTATGTTACATTTTTGCAATCTAAGAGTTTTTATTCTTGCGCTTTGCGAAGCTCCTTACATTAACCATTTCCAAACCAGCCTTCGAAATCATCGAACTTAATTAATACTATCACTCTCCCTTTTCTTACAGAAGAATCAAATATCGATTTGGCAACACAGGACCCACTGGAGGACGTCGTGTACAGATGCCAAAAGTGCAAGCGTGCCTATCGTAAGAAGTTTAGCTTGATCCGGCATTTACGCTATGAGTGCGGAGGTCGTCGTAATTTTTCCTGTCACCTCTGTCCAGGTCGTTATACCCAAAGTGGCACACTCAGGATTCACTTGCTCAGGATGCATAATGTCTACACACCGCCCAAGACTTACCGAGTCAGACACCCCACTGATTTAGATTAGACTGCATTTGTTTTATCCTTACTTTTTGACTGATTTGGGTTGATGTGTACTAGATTGTTTGGAATTGTTTTAACACTGTAAATGATAGGAATTCAAGATGCCTTCCGATAATGTTGATGTTTACCTGATAAAATTTGTACATCATGTTTTTATTTATACGTGTATTTTTGTTATTTTCATAATTTAATTTTGGTGATTTGATAATGATTTTTTATGAAAGATTTTACTTAATAATCGAAAAACTTCAATTAGGTTAAAAAAACATTTTTCTACAATGGAACCTGAAGAAAACAAGCATGCTTTAATAAAGCTTATGAGAATGCCGCCACAATGACAGCATGTTTACTTAATATTTGTTATATGACATCGTGAAACATGTGCGCCTATCCGAGATTTTTAATGTATATACTATTTAAATTTAATTATGATAATTTTTACGTAACCAGTTGAACAAATTAGAAAACTTATAATTAAAAGAAGTAAGTTTAAAAAACAGAAATTTTTTCTAAAATATGGTATCTTCATAAAATGAAGATACCGAAAATTTGTGTTTAAAATATGGATATATGTAAATTATCCTTTGTTTTCGTTATTTATAGATCTTCTTTTCAGATTTATAATTTCAAATTTTTTAAAATTGTTTAGACGCGATTATTAAAGTTGAATATTTTTGCAAGAATAATTGCTTTCGTTGCAAATAGAATACATGATTCTTGTACTTAAAATTTGTAAATTTAATATATTTGTACTTAATCGGATTATTGAGAGAAAATAAATTATAAAATATATATTAGTTAATAAATATTAATAAATCAGTGTAATTGTATTATTTATTTGTTATTGTACTAAAATAAATATTTTATTTTATTTTGTTTGGTACTTTAGTAGAAATGATTCCATTTAATGGCTAGTTAAGTCCTAGAAAAAATGGATTCAATGCTATTTCTTAACCTCTAACTATTTTAAATGGGCAAATTTCTACCAGGGTATCTTATACATTAGATTTAACAATTGTAATATTGCGAAAATATTTTCTAAACTGTCCACCACAAGTAATAATGTTTGCCTCAATCACTTTTGCTGTAAATAAAAGTAAAACACAATATTTGTTTTCCTCAACTCACATACAATTTTTTCACATTTTAGATTATTTACAACAAATCCTATATTTCAATAAAACAATAATTATTCTCCAATAAAATATAGAAAAAAGTAACTCGTTAACACCCACGACGCCTCAACTGACTATTCTCCTTCCTTTTTCAGATCCCCTCGACGACGCACAACCAGTCCACTCGGAGCTGCCTTACCTTCGAATAGGAAAAGTACAACCTGAATCAAGCTCGGGATTTCACCAGTGCCAGCGCTGCGGCAAGGCTTATTCTCTACGCCACAACATGTTGAAGCACCAGAAGCTCGAGTGTGGCGGACAGAAACACTTCAGATGTGGGGTGTGTTCCCAAAGCTACACTCAGAATGCCAGTTTGCAGCGGCATATGTTGCGCAAGCATAATATTGATGCAAGACCGGAAGTGCGATGGCGACGCTCGATTGTTTAGTGTTGAATGGTTTGTGAATGAGCATAAGATATTTTTGCGCTGTTTGATTTTTAGTGCGCAGTTTTTTTTTTGCAGTTGGATGGCAATAAATCAAAACATTGTACTTTGTTTTAAAGGGCGGAACATATGTTGTCCTTTAAGATTTGAGGCTTTTAAAAAATGCTTTAGTCCCTGAACATTTTGAAAATATACAAAAATACTTTACTACTTGTTATTATTACAGGACTATGAGTTGAACCATTCCCACTACTAGAACATTTACGTTTAAGATGTTGTTCTACTGCAAAGAAAACTCAGGTTGAAACTAAGGATTTCAATGGTCCCTCTATGCGAGATCTGAATTTTGAATATATTGGAATCTCAGATTCGTACTATCTGGATTCTCTAACAATAAGGCATCTGGATACTACGGATATATATGTTATGTAATCTGCATATCCAAATTTTAAAATCTTTAAGATTTGGAGTATCCACATCTTTTGAATTTAAAACTCATATTTATCTGGATTTTGGATATGCAAAACTGTATAGAAACTTAGTTCCGGGTTCAATTGGCATCCCTAATCCAAATACATGAAAACGCCTCAAATTTTGAAGTACATATAATATACATGCTCTGACCTTTAAAACAAATATAATATGATTTGTTGAAGATTAATAAATTAATTTATCTAAAATTCTTTTTTTTTTTTCATAGACTGCAAAACGAATTTATTGTTCAAGCCTGCGTTTTCGTTTGAATTTTATAGAAATTAGATCTTCTTCTACTGATTCATAATTTGATATCTTCTTTCAATTTACAAGAGAGTTGAGATATTGCGTCATACATTCATCATCCTAATATTAACCTATTATAAAAATTAAAATGTTAATAAAGAATTGTAAAAAATAATATAGTTATAAATAAACAGATTTTTCAACTTTTACAACAACTTTTTACTATTCAGTTTTCATTTCTGTAAGATATTTCAGAGATTTATTAAAAAGAAAATTTTAATACATTATCTATGGCTTTATATTACAAAATTAATTTAAATTAAAACAATATATATAATTCAAACTTATTTTTTGTTGTACTACGTTGAATCTCAAAATACTTTTATATATTTAACCCTTTTATGATTACCAAATTTTATGTTTTTTTTTTTATGTATATATAATTATGTAAATGAGACCGTAGTCGTTCATAAAATACGTAAAAAATGAAGAAAACAAAATTTTTCTCTTTCATATTTCAGTTAACAAAAGTGAATTCAAAACCTTGATTTTTAACTTATTTTATAGAGCTTTTAATTATGAAAAAAAAAAAAAATTTAATCTTGCCCTAATATATAGTCTTTCCCATTCAATAAATGTACATCAAAATAATAATGTATTAAAATAATTTATAAAGTATAGAAATTATTCACCTTTTTAAAACATAATAATTACTGCAAAATATTTAATAATTTTTATACTTGAGCTTTACCTTCCTTCAAACCTAAATAAATAAAAAATGAAAACTACTCAATTGTTATGTTTATTTTAGTTAAACAAGCTAAATGTCTCATTAGTGGCGGAAAGGTTACTGGGTTATTTAAAGCTTGCTTAATAAATTTTATTTTATTTAATCGAGTAGTTAGAATTTTTATCCAATGCTTCGCTAGGTTCTTAAATTTTATAACATTGAGATTTTTTCATGCTTATAGAAATGCTTTTTGGTGAATAAGAGCAAAGTAGAAAATCAATTCTCAGTGTTCAGTGCTACGGTAAACAAGATTGATTTCATACGATTTTACAAGTAATACCTTCATATCAAGAATTTTTCCCTTTTCAACGGCGTCCGGGATTTTCCATCATAAAAAAAAATATTTCCTGTTTCGTTATTCTATTAAAAATCGGTAAAAGTTGATGTCATTGTGATTGTTGGTTGAAGGTTTATGTGAAGATAACAAGTTTGTTCTATGGCAACCTAAATGTATTGGAGGATGGCGTTCCTGTATTGTTCCGATCCCGTCATTGGCCAATTCTTTGGTCTATCATTGCATGTCACAAGAACACATAACTGACTCAAAACGTTTCTCTATCTTTTAGCAACCATCGAAGGTCCTCCGCTCATTTATACATGTTACGCGTGCAGCTTATTCTACAGTAGTATCGAAGCCCTCAGGTATCATCATTCATATGTGTGCCCAGATCATCGAAGATTTGTGTGCTATAGCTGTAACAAGCGCTTTACCCAGAACGCCAGTTTACGCCGACATCTCATGCAAAAACACAACATCTTCGTGCCGCCGCAGAAGGTCTCTCGCCGATCTACTTAGGAACCTGATGGATTTTGATAGGAAAATCAAAACTGGGCTGTGCTTTCATAGGAATGTATTATCTAGTTTATAATTCGGGCACAGATTTTTGTGCTTATAAATTAGATTGTTTAGATAGGTCGATTAACTATGAAATTTTCCATTTTGGTTTTCCTAATTAATTAATTAATTAATTTTTACGAATTTATATTATTGATATTTTCAATGTGCCATGACACGCAACAATATAGGGACTGATTTAAAATAACTACATTATAAGATATGTTTTAATTGAAGCATGATGATTGTACTTAGGTTTATAAATTTACGCAATTTCTAAATAAGCAAAAAGCGCAAATTAATTATATAGAACGAAAAATTTATTTTTAAAACTGCAATAATTCCATGACTTATTTTTAAGAATGAATGTGACTTGCTGGTAAACGAAAGCCACAAATTGACTGTGTAAAACAAAAAATTATTTGTCAATCTTAGTTTTAATGTGATATTACTTAAAATTTTTCACGTGTTTATGTAAAAACGGATTTAGATTAAATTTTCTGGACTGATTTAGATGATTTGCTCTATGATTTTCTAATAATTTAACTATGAATATATTGATGAGTGCATACATTTTAGTTGCAGTACAATGATTACAATATTTACTTTTAAAAATGTACATTATTGATAGATGATACAAAGGCCACAATTTGATTTTATTTAATAATCATTCAATATTCCAACAAATATTACCATTTTAAACCCGGATTTGCTAGAGGAAATCAAATATTCAATATTCGTTTTTATCTACTCTCTAAAAGAAAAAGTGTGAATCAAGCTCCAAATTCACACTTCACACCTTATGCGGTGTGAACTTAAAAATTCACACCTTACAAGGTGTGAATTTTGATAAAATTCAAAATTCACACTTCACGAGGTGTGA
>UELX01005492.1:0-13545 GCA_900480035.1 Eupelmus urozonus | reverse complement strand
ATAGCTGATTTAACGTGAAAAAGCTTCGTTGTTTCCGTAATACATTGTTACGAAGAAATAAGTTGATTAAAAATATAGTTTATACCGAAGACGAATATAAAGTTCTTATTTTAACCCTTTTTCTATTATTCCTAATGCTCAAACCACTAGCATTCACTAAATAACCAAACCCTTCCGTGCTACTTTCCCTCGCTCCTCGCCAGCCAAAGCAGCAAATAAAGCTCCCCTAAACGCGAAAACAAAACCTCTTAGAAATCAGCAGAGCCCAAAAGAAAACTGAATAAGTAAGCCCAACCAGAGTCGCAGGCGCATAAATTATCAACGCTATCAAACCGACCTCACTCCAGAGTCAAGCTCCGCGCTCCTCGGCTTCAATCAAGGATAATAACGCTTTTCAAGCATCGTCCTCGCCGTATTCCCACGCTCCCTCTATAGACTTTCCACCCGGCAAAGAATGCCCTTCCGGCAAAGCCGGCTAAATTCAATTAAACTTCACTCTCTCTCCGCGCGCAGACAACGGCCTCATACAGCGCGTCGCTAGTGACCTTTTTTCCACCTTCTTTTTTTGTTTGTCGCGCGCAAACTCGATGAAAGCTCCCCCCTCCCTCAAAAGCTCTCTATCTCTCCCTCGCTCTGTGCGCGACTATATGTACACGCGTGCGTATTTTAATCAATAGCCGGCCGGCCCGTGCTGGCTTGACGCCTTGGCAGCGCGCGCGCGGCTCGTAAATCATAAGACAATGGGAAATGGTGTGAGAGCTGCTACCGACACCGGAAATCTAAGTACTTCTCCGCCCCGCCCTTGCATTATGGCGTCCGCGCACATGTACGCTATATCCGCGGCGAGCTCGGGGCAATTACCGGCCAAGCTGGACGGCGCGGGCTTTCTGAAAGGATTTTGCGAGATTACCCTTGCAGCGAGACTTTTACGTTTTTTTCTTCTCGTAGGGTTGAGGGGGGAGAGTTTTTGCTTTGGGTTTTTGTCGATCGTCTGTCCTCACTCCCGAGTATGTAGAGTACGCACGATGGGGAGGAGGAGAGTTAGAAAGTTGAGAGGAAAAGTGTCGCGCCGACTCTGTCTCTTTCACTTTTCTTTGACCCGTTTACTTAACATGCGCAGTGTATGTAGGTTTTTGTATGGGAAACGTTTGGTCTCGCCCTGTTTTTTTCGTTTCGCGTGCATTTTTCATCGCTTCGAAAAGGTTTCTACTAATTAGTTGAAACTGGAGATTGGTGAGGAAATAATGACAGCTCAAGAAAGAAAGAGAGAACAAATAAGAAAGTTGCGCAAAACAGGATTGATTCAGTTTTTTCTTTCATTTCTGCGTGTAAGAAGTAACGTAAAACATTGTCGAAGAATTTTCGAGCGACAGGCCAGATTTAAAAGTCCGCGGTAACTCACTTTGCTAGCTGCAAATTTAAAGCTTCCGGCTTTCTGAAAATTGCTGTTAATGAAAGGAGAATTTTTGAGCGAGGCTTTTATCGCTACTGCTAGTTTTCTCTGTTTTGACCTGCAGATGTAGCTGTCAGTTTTATTTGATTAAGATAAGCTTGTGTAATGAGCATGGATGAAAATGGATTATTTTTTAATTGTTTTTCTAAACGTTTTTACAAAGAATATTCTTAATAAGATTAGTGAAAATGATGGATATACTGAAAATGCTCTTTTTCATGATTAAATTATAAATGTTTGGCTCTGTAGTATAAATATAATTTTAAATATTCTTTTAACCGTTCATCTTTAACTTGATCTAAATATATTTTAAAGAGGTGAAAACGAGGAGTCACAAAACTAATCTTGTTTCAAAATAAGATATTCTAAAAATTATTTTAAAACTCCTTCATATTTTATAAAGATTCATAAAAGAATATTTTAGTTAATGAATAACAAGAATCTTTATTTAAATCATTAACCAAATTAATCGAACCTAAATTCAATTACATTATAATCCATATAATTATCCTTAATCACGAGTTCTCAAATATGTGATCAAACCCAACAGAAAATCGCCATCACTCAGAAAAAAAACCCTCAACGAAACCCCAATTCCGAAGTCCCGAATCCACTAAATCCATACCCGGCAATTTAAAAGCCGCAGCGAGCATCCGAAAATTAAATCTCCCGCTCGCGCGTTAACCTCCCTGGAAAATCTTGGCCCGAGTGACTCGTTAGCTAAAGAGAGTTATTATCTCCTCGTCTCGAGCTCTCGACCAAAAAAAAGGCGCACCTCGCGAGTTATTTTTCGCCGAGCTCATTTTATTTATCCAACCTCCCTCGCAGTCTGCGCACTCGGCTTTATTTCGTCGCCCGGCGGATACATCTGGTGCGTGAAGGCGCGCGTATTCATTTTACGCGCGGAACATCGCCGCCACGGAGCCCTGGCTCCGTCTTCTTTCTCGCGCGCGAGCTTCACGCTTGGCGGACGGCCCCGGGGCACTAATTGCTCCGCGGCCAGAATATTCCTCTGCATGTTCAAAAACATACGAAGCTGAACATGGCTGTGTGTGTGTGCTGAAGCTTCTTCCTGTTTTAATTTTCGGAAATTATACTCGAATTAGTGTCAGCTCTCGCGCTCTCTTGACGCTCGCTTCTCGCGAGACGTCTTTTCGCACTTACGCTTCCGGAGTGCGCGCGCGCGGCTCTGCGGCTGTCCTAATTTATATTCGAGCCGCGCGCGGCCGGATCCTCGTTTCAATAGGGGCGCGGGGGAGGGGGAAGCGCTGATGTGTAGCTTGTGGAGGGACGGGATTTTATATTGTAGCGTGCGGGGTGGTTTTAAAAGCGGCCGAGCGTTTGTTTTAAGCGCGGCGACCCCGCCGAGTTCCTTATTTATCCTCTTTACCTTTTTAAAGTACACGCCGACTTTTCTTCTCCCCCTTTGTAATTGATATAGCGGGGTTTTATGATATTTCACGGGAAGCGCGGCGGGCAGCTTTTTACGGATGGCGAAATTGGAATAAAACGTGCCGACGGGCGCCTTCGCTGTATCGTGTCGCTTTTATACGCGGGCAGTGAACGTTATTTTTCCTCGTGCAGTCGAAAAGTACACAGCGCGACGGTTCGAGATTGCGAGGGTGTAACGATGTTGAATTTGTAAGTTATTATTGGACTGAGCGGAGGCTTGCTTTTATTTTGCTTTTGGATACTTTATCGTTATATTTTAAGTTTTCTTATTATTGTGCGCATTAATCCTTGGAAATGTGAACAATGGTTTTTAAGAAGTGTTTTTAATTAATGTATTTTTGTTTTATTTCTTTAAAAAGTAATAAATTTATGTGAATTTATTACGTATGTTAACATGTATAAACTATTTAAAACAAGTAAATTAGAATTTTTTTGCTTAAAAACGAATTTTTAAACAATGTCATATTTTCAGCATATCATATTTTAGTTTTTTGTGAATTCATGTACTTTATTTTATTAATTCAATTTTGAGAGCATATTTACAGGTATGTAAAAACTAGTAGTAAACTTCCATTTTGGCCAGACTAATATCCGTTAATTAATTAACTAAAACGAGCAAACTTTATAATACTTTTACTCCACATTTTTTTGCGTTTGCTTTTAAATGCGTCATTTATTTTAAAGTATTCATCGCGTTAGTAAATAATAAAAAATTATTTAAGTAATTTTTTTATAAAAATATCTAAAAGATGCAGTTTTAAAATATACAACTAAACACAGTATAAAAAACTAAAAAACTACAGAAATTTGCAACATAAATTAAATGTCTAGACTTAAATATAAAATTAGCCAGACGAAGGTAGGAAAGAAAAAGTGAAAAATAAAAAATTAAAAGCCATTAAAATCCGCAAACTGATGTTTTTACCCATGAACTCACCTCGAAACTGTACCCTGTTAAACACACTGGTTATGATCCGTAGCTCTTGGTTCGGCTTGTCCCCGAGCTGCAACAGAGGAAAAAGAGAGCATCGTTATCACCACATCGTCCTTTTTTTTCACGTTACAATCTTCGAGTATTTCCCTCTGCAGCGCAATGCTTTTCCCTCTGTCTCCCTCTCTTCCATATAACGCATATAAACGACCTTTAGCCCTCTATTTTTTCACCTCTTTCCATTCCTCCCTCTCTCTCTCTTTCTCTCTCATTCTCTGTCCTCGTCAACCCTAATTCGCTTTCTATCGATTTCCCATGAAAAGAGGTTGTTCGGCGCCGCTAAGTGCACCGCATAAAGAGGAAAAGGCAAAGAGTCGTTTCGAAGTTATACACTGGGCGTCATTAAAGCTGCCTATAAAAGATATCCGAGCATCGCCACTCTCTCTCTCTTTCTCTCTCTTTCTCCCTCGCCCACGCAAAGATAGCAATAAACGGTGTAGCGAGGAGACAGAGAGAAAGAGAGAGAGAGAGAGAGAGAGAGAGAGAGAGAGAGAGAGGAAGAGGGAGACGAAATGGAATAAAATGAAGCCGCGCGGCAGCAATTCGGAAGTTTTGCCTCGTCCGGACAATGAAAAACTTTAATTCTCTTATATGTTACGCGAAGAGCGGCTTCTTCTTCCCGTTTTTCTTATCCCACCTCTCCTCCGGCTTCCCTGCTTTTTACCCTATTCCGCGGCGCAGAAACAATAAAGACTTCCAGCCTCTTTCGGTTTTTAGAATTGCCAGGCTCGCGGAATGTACTTTTTCCTTACCTCATCTCGCTTCGATCCTTCTTTCTCTTGTCTCGCGGGCGACGTCTTCCTATCTCTCCTCTCTCCCTCTCCCTCTCTCTTCCTCTTTTATGATTCATCGAGTGCGATACGCGACCGCGAGCTGAACTTTGCTTTAAGCAACTTCGGCGCGCGCACGGCAAGGCCAAACGAGACTTTCGTTATGGTCGTTGTTTAATAGTTTCGTTAAATTTTAATTTTTAATTAAGGAATTAACGGGATAGAGAAAGCGATACTATAAAGGGCCGATAACTCGTAACGGATGTTACATTGAAATTTTAAGAAGAAAGTGCTTTTTCATGTCTTCAGAACAGAATAGATGAATTTTTTGGTATGTTCTTTGTAACAGTGGACGTATATCCTATCGATTGATTTTGCTAGTTTATGACCTACGGAAAGAAGTTGCTAAAATGTCAACAATTTGATAAATAGTTAAATATTTTATTTCATTATACCAGTCTACATATATATTTTCTCAATTTTTTAATTGAAATTAATTAAGAAATATTTGTTTCGACTAATTGTTATTTTATTAGAATACAAAACTTTTAATTTATAATGAGTTTATTTTAAGCAAATATTTCATTTAAATTTGATAAACCATATATATTCATAATTAATAAATTAAATTTTAAATTCACATAGCGAGCTGATTAAAAAACAAAATTTATCATAAATAATTTAATAAGACTTAAATTTAAATTTCATAATCACACGTGACGTTTATTTATTTTTAATACATTACAGAGATAACAAATTGATAATCATATATTTTCTCTTTAAAAAAAAAACAAATAATGTAAAGACAAGTGATGTAATAAAGAGTGGGCGTTAAAAAGATGACATTTCTCTGTAATCCTAAAGGACAATGTAACCTTCTTCAAACTTATTTCGACTTGTCACCTTTCTTCCCCCAATCATCAATATTTTGACAAAAAAATACTTTAAAATAAGTTTATAACATATTTTTAAGAACATTTTTTTCTACTGTTAAAAAAACTTTTTCAGACAGGAAGCAATTATATACCGGTGAAATTATTTAGATTAATTTATTATGCCGATTAATTAATGAAAATATTTATTAAATATTAAAGAACGAATTATCATTGCAATCAACAAAGAGTTGAAATTGAACTCTCAAACGTACACGATATTAAAATAATTACTGCTGAAAACGACTGTACACAGGAATATTTCAATTTTCCGTTAATAAGCAAGAAAACGAAGTCCGATAAAAATCTCGCAATTACTCCAGAGCTCACAATTTCCCAGGCAGCTCAAGCAATTATTCCTCATTAATATGTATTTATCATAAACCCCGATCAATAAACCACCATCACAATGAGTACATCATTCCACATCCCACAAACGAAAAAAAAGGAGGTAAAACCATGGCAAGCTCCGACGCAAGTGTCTCGTTACGCGATTCGCAAAAATTTTCCAGACTCGCATGCCCACAGCTATCCTCCCCCCTCTCCCGGAACTCAACTATTATCCTCGAACGAGGATTGAACGACGTCCAAGTCGTTTATATTCATTGCATGCAAGTCGCCGCATTTAAATGCCGATTCAGTTTCAAATATTTCCTGCCCCCCCAGAAAACTCGACTCATAGAGACGTTCCGGCGAGGAGCTTCCTGCCGATCGATTCCCGCCAAGGACTTTCCAATCTTCCCTTTGTGTCCGAGCTCTCGCGCATTTCATTACTGCCGGCCCGGCCGCTTGTATTTAAGAACACGGGACGCGTCGTCCCTCGTGCTCGCTCATTTAACGCTCGTTTGCGGCCGGAGCCCGGCTGTCTCCGAGGTGTAATCCATTTAAATTACAGCCGATCCCCGCGCGCGATCGGAGAGACTTCGCGCTTAACTTCCCGGCGAGCCTTGATTCTTGCTATTCCAGCGGCTTTTGCGGGGAGGTCGGAGTGAAAAGGTGATGGAGCGAGGGGACTCCTTGGAGCTTTTTCGGTAATCCAGTTTTTTTTTTTTTTTTTTTTTTTTTTGAGGGGGCGATGGGGACGAGGGAAGTTTGTTGGCGAAGGTGACAGTTTTCGGATCATCGATTTATTATGGCTAGTACTTTGCATTTGAAGTTGGGAAAGTGATCAATTGATGGGTGTGTTAGAAGAGTGACGATCGTGTGGAGTTGGGTAAAATTGTGATGCAAAAGTATTGTAATGGAGAAATTTGGAATATGAATTCTGATGAATATTCGAAATGAATTTCTGAAAAGGGGAACGGACGGTTTGATTCGGTTAATAAATTACGAGTTTCTATTTTCAAAAACTTTTAGTTTATTGGTTTTGGATGCATACGTATGTTATTAATTCATATATTGAATATCAACTGTAAACTTATTTTCTGCAATTCCAGCTAAAGATTATAAATTTATCTTATTAAAGCTCAGTCACTAGCAAAATAGTCGATAAAACAATAAGGCATTTTATTCGCTTGAAAGTAATTAGAGTAGGTAAAATCTAGTATTTAAATATAATTTAAAATGTTGTAATTATAGATTCTCATTCATGATATGTAGATAATGGCATAGCAAACATATAAAAGTCTTGATACCTTGATCTACCTACCAAAATGAAACCATTTTACGCGCTGAAAATACTTCCACAAACAAGACAATAATAAAGCTAACCCCAGTTAGTATCGCACTCCGTCACTTTCCACCCGCCCACGTCCAGGTCAGCTCAATCCACGCGCATTTCGCAGTATATAGGATTCATCTTTGAGATCTCACGCGACGTTTCCTTCTCCCCCACTGCTGCCATAGAGAAAAGCTCGCGCTCGCGCTCTCGCAATCGCGGGAAAACGAGTTGCGAAGTCGGCGCGCGGGTAAAAAGTGCGAAAGTTTTTGGCGGAGTTTCGCCGAAGCAATTTCGAGCGTGCCGATTGCACGGGAAGAGGGCCGTCGTATTTTCGGGACTTCGGCGCGCTAGTTCGTGTATTGCGAGAGAGAGAGAGAGAGAGAGAGAGAGAGAGCGGGCTCTCTCGCACTTTTGCGTGGGGCTCGCGAGAGTCGAGGCTGGCAGGGCTTGCGCGGATCAAGTTTGATGCGAACAATTTTTGTTGAGTTTTTGGAAAAGAATGTTTTGGGCGAAATTCGGTTTTTGAGGGTGTGCAGAGGAGTTTTTTAATCTGGTTACACAGTATTTTCTGGTAAGATGGTAAAAGTTCAAAAATGTACTTGTATGAGTGTTTGTGCGGATTTGTTTAATAAGGAGAAGCAATGGTGGTTGCTATTTATGACAAGAGTAAAATTTTTATGACTTGTGCAAATTTCATGTTCTTAGAAATTTAGAAATAATATAGGTTATTATTACAAACTTTATTCAGAAAATTTTATTGTTTACAGGTATTCAATAATAAGCGAATCACTAAGATTTAATTTAACATTTTTATACATAAATGCTATTCTCCAAGAAATCATTGTCTAGATACAATTATTTACCAGAATTTTAAATATGTATTATTCTATTAATACACAATATACGCAATCACGTTTAATTTTACGTGAAGAGACTTTATTAATTCAGAATTCGATGTTCTTGTGTCATGCTTGATGTTCTGCTACGTCCTTCGTACAATACATATACAAGATAAAATGTTTTATGACTTTTTCATTAATTAAATGATAGCAAGAAGATTCATTTTAAATTTTCTTAGTGACAAAAACCATTAGCACTACTAAAAATTTACATGTGATCTACTAAGGTTAAGTTTACTTGTATGATATGCAGTAAAAATGATATAGGGCTTGTAATCACACGCAAAGTTTCTTTTAAGCTAATATGTTATCACATGTGTTAAATATTTTTAGAGCACAAATTTTTTAAGATTAAAATATTTCATTTTTCTTAATTAATATAAATGCAATAATTAAGAAAAAATTGATATTGCCAATGAGACTGTTCAACTGTCTATCTGTATGTCTGTGGTGTCTTAGCCTTGATTCTCGATGTCAATATTGTAATTTAGTTTATAATAATTATTAGTTTATACTAATGATTTTTTAATAAAATTGTCACCGACCATTTATTATTTTGTAATTCAATTGATATAAGAGTGTGAATTTAAAAATAAATTTAATTAATATAAAATTAAAATCTATAGTATTCGTTATTAACAATAACCCAATTAATTGCGTTTCTGATAAATAGAAAACTATAAATTCGTAGCTAGACAATAAAGGGTTTAAAAATCAAAACAGATCCTATTTAGCAGCCTCAACGTTCTATTCTCATTTCCCCTGTCAGCGACAAGCTCCGTCCCGCCTAACCCTATCGCCACAGCAGCGACAAAATATTTAGCCTCTCGCATAAGCATATTCCCAGCAGCGAGGGCAGCATTCTGCTCGGCTCACAAATTCCAGCGGGCTTCTCGCGGCGTAAAAAGTCGAAAAGCTAGAGCTGCGGGGAGGGGCGGCAAAATCACACCGAGGAGAATAATTCTCCCGATATAACCCCGGGACGCTCGGATATCGGGCCCGCTCACGCTCTCATCTCCACACCCCCGCAATCCCCTATCTAAACCGTATAGCTTGTAACGCTAGGGGGAGGAGGAGGGCAGCCATTATCGTTATTGCTATCGTCGGCTGTTGAGCAGCGCAAGGGCGTTCGCAGGCCATTCTGCTACCCCCATTCGTCGCCGCTCATAAACAGCCTCGAAAATATTCAGAAGTTTGCACAGAGGGAGAGAGAGAGAGAGAGCCGTTTGTCGGAAGCAGCCGGCGTCAAAGTACATCGCGTGTACCCTTCCCTCGTCCCTCTCTCCATTCTATCTTTTCTCGCTTTTGCCCCCTCCCCCTCTAGCTACCTCTCTCTCTCTCTCTCGCTGGCTTCCGTCGCGCGCGACGCTTACACAACGACTCAAGTTGGCGGCTTTGGCGGTTAGGAGAGCGCGGAGGCCACCGCACGCGGAAGTTTCCTTCGAAACTTGGGAATTTATTCCTCGGGTTCTCCTCGCGCTCCTCCTCCGTACGCCGCACACCCTTTAACCCGAGAGCTCTGGGAAAGGTACCGTGTGTTTGTCTGCGGCTACGTCCCTTCTTTTTACTCCAGTTTATTTCTCCCGCCACCCACGCCGCTTGCTTGCCCCTTCCCCTCTCTCACTCTCTCTCTTTCTCTCTTTCGCATCTCTGGTTCCTCTACTTTTGCAATCCCCATTGTTTCCGCGTGCTCTGGCCTCTCCAACGATTCCACGCTGGCTTTTATCTCTTTCCTTTGACATATCTTTCTCGCTTCGTCTCTGTTTTTCTCTTTCAATTCCTTTCTACGCGCGCGCACGCCTATTTTTCCTGACTTTTCTCTTACCGTTCGACCGCGAGCCTAGAGCGTAATTCGGTTTTAGAGAGTTTTTTTATTTAATTACTTACGAAGGAGGACGCCAAGACCGAGCAAGCTCGGTTGAGAATCCGGCTTTATTAGTCTCTAGAATGCCAACTAATATTTATCTATCTAATGAAGCATTTGAGCCTCATTAAGTAATCTTTTGATAAAGTTTTGTTTATCTGAAAATTACTCTGTTTTCTAAGTGATCATAAGAATTGAGAAGTGGTCCCGTAATTTTTCTTGGAACTTCTTTTTACGTATGTGGTTACATTATTATTTTAAAATTTTATATATTTAGATGAAACGTGCAACAAATTGAATTAAAAAGTTACCTATTGATTCAGACATTTGCAAAAATGTAAATTTTTTCCAAGATTAAAAGTAGAATAACAGCAGAAAAAGGAAACAATGAAATGGAAAAAATGAGTACGTGAAAATAAGTTTCAAGGATTTTTTTCATATTGTTGAACCAGATAAAGTTTTCCTTGGAAAAAGTAAGAGAGTACAAGTCTTTTTGTGCAGTTAAAATTGGTTGAATTTAAAATTACCTGTGATTTTTTATACATAACACGTTTTGAACTAAATTTTTAATGGAAAAATTGTATAGCAAAACTAAAAAGAATAAAGTTAAACATACTTTCATAACTTCTTTTATATTCTACTTTATTTTAGAAATTAACTATTGAATCTGTCTCATTAACTAATTCTTTACGAATAAACTTTAATTTAGTATTATTTATTTATTATATTTATAATGAACTCATCCAAGGAATTCATGTTAGCAAACTTGCTTGAGTTTACTTTTAATTATTTTACAATATTATTGGTCGATTTGAAGTTTCATCATAATAATCATAAACTAATTCAATCGCTAAAAAGATTATTGAGAATACATGTCCAATAACTAAAATAAAAAATGCCATTCTTAGAATAGCCAAATCATTGCTTTTGTTACAATCGATATTTATTAATCGTGAGTCTTGTACAGGATTGTTCATTTTCTTAACAGCTTTAGTAATACCACTTTCCTCCATTCTGTTCAACATTTTTTGTAAAATATCAACAAATGGTGAATGCTTTTCCATTAGATAAGAATATTTCAAGTAGCCAAATATCGGTTTTGCTATTCGCAATTTGATAGGCGCTTTTTTGATTAACACATTTGCATATTTTTCAGCAGTCATGATAATAACGTTACTTTCTTTCGTTATTACATTTATATTAGGTATAATCAAAGGATTTATCTTTATTTTTGATTTTAGGTTCTCCATCAATAGGCCAGGGCCTATGTAATCAAGGATGTATTCCCTTAATACTTCGGGTATGATGATTTGCAGTTGCGATTCAGTTATGTCCTCTATGGTATCATAAATAAGAGTGCCATGCACGAAGTTAAAGTGGAAGATATCAGAGTACAAGTCTACTATGTAATTCAATGACATAAAAGCGAAGCATAAGGTAAATATCATCTGTGACAGTGTAACTGGTAAACTTTGTACTCTTATGCCAAAGAATTGGCGAATAACATTAAAACCATACCAGTACTTGTTTTTGCATTCAACCTGTTGTCACAGATTTTTTTGATGCTTAGCCGAGTGATTTTTTGTATGAAGGTGCCGTTTTCGATACATTCTATTTTGACGCTTCCAGTTTATTGAATTTTTAATATTTCGACTTGATCGAAAACTTGTGCTTTCAAGAATTTTCTTGATAAAAGTTGCAAAAACTACAATTGCTAATGAAATAATTAGATAGGTAAAAGAAAGTAAAGGTATGAATAGTTCTTCACTTTGACTGAAAGGAACGACAGCGACAATTTTATTATCATTTTCTTTGAAGCCTAATCTTGGAAACTCTACATTTTCCGATTCCAATACTGGATTCATAAGTACACTTACTTCTCCACTCGACAATTCTTGATCTATATTTTCTATTGGTCCATTATATTCGATATAGAGCGTTGAGAAATTTAACGCTTTCGCAGCATCATAAATGAGAGGAGTGGTGTCTTCTCCTATCGAATTATTAATTTCATCTACATTAAAACTTAAAAATGACAACGTATAACCATTTGTATTAAGTAATTTATCTGGTAAAATCTCAGTAACTTCATTAAGAAAGACATTAATGAAGACTTTCTTAAGTGGATTGAATGTGTAAATCGACGGCATAGCGCATTTTTCTTCTAAATTCATTCCAAGAATAGAAAAATCTAATATTCTCATTTTCCAAGCATACTTTGTATAATATTGAAAAAACGATAAAGATTCATCATCGTGGAAGTAAATAGCCAAACATTTTGGTTGACTATAACGTATATCAGTACTTATGTATACTTGCAGTAAGTATTTGACTTCTTCTGGAACTAAGACTGTATCAACTGCAACGATATAAACGATTTTTTTTCTCGATTTTTTTAGCATATAAAAGGGTTTCATCAATTTTTTGTATATGTCTATAGTTCTCAAATCTATGGCAATAGTTGGCAATTTTTGTACTATACTACGAATAATAATATCTATTGTTGGTACAGATGTTAATTTTTCAATGAAAGTAAAAAGTATCACTTGATAATTACCATCTAACTCACTAACAATTACACTTGTTAATAGATCGAACCAATAACATTTGTTACATTGAAAATTTGAAATATGGCTATCAACCTGTAAATATGTAAACGCTAATAATATTAACAAAAGTTCATATTTCATATTTTACGTTTTTAAAGCTAACTTCTGGTTAGGTTTCAAGATTATACTGACTAGCATTGCTACATTAGGCATTGATTTTTTTTGTATTTACGTTTACCAAGCGAACATGTTTTGAGATGTTATCTACCATTTATAATTTATAAATCCTTTCTATTATTCGTAAAAATTTAGTGACATTGTAGTTTTTGAAAAGAAAAAACTTTATAATTTTATATATATATATATTTCAAGTTTTAATTACAAGTATAAATTTAGCATGCGAATTTTAATTAAATTATTTATTATACAATATTTTTAAATGATAAAACTTTTACATTAATTTACTTTTAATAACTAGTTTTTAACCTAGTTTCATAAAGGTCAAAAAAAAAAAAAAAATATAAATAAATTAAAGAGTGTAACCTGTAAAGGGAAAAAAAAATAAAACTAATGACGTTCATTTTATTTTAATTTTATTATAAAATTCATCTTCATTCATTGATATATTTTTAAAATTATTATCAACTAAAAATTGAAAAGCGGCATCAAAACTTATTAATGATAATTATAGTTATTTTGAAATAAGTTGTAACGTTCATGGAAAATAAGTAATTACTTAAACTAATAAAAACTTAATTACTGAAGTTAAACTAAAAAATTTGTATTTTGATTTTTACTTCATTTAAGGTAGCCGTTGTATGAAATAAAAAATCCGACATTTTGCTGAAATTTAAATCTAGTAAAGATAATACCATTACAGTCTCGTACACGTAACTTAAGGGTCGATTGCCGATTAAATAATCAAGAAATTTCAATTTCAAAGTCCAAAATTTTAGTACTGTTATGCTGATAAGG
>UELX01005491.1:0-13549 GCA_900480035.1 Eupelmus urozonus | reverse complement strand
CACTTAAATGTGCAAAAATGATCTGTAATATGTATATAGCAAGTACAAAAAATTTATATTAATAAAAGCTATGATATGCTATTTTAAATAGTAATAAATGTTTCATGAATTTTTATTTTCCTAATCCGGAAACAAATATACACTTTATTCTTATAATTGGTACTTTTTTATGGTGACTTTTAAATTACTCAAGAGTTAAGATATTTGATTTGGACAAATAGTGTATTATGTACCGAGAGAATAAAGCAGATTGTGGACTTCCCGTGATTGAATTGCGCCCGAGCGAAGCGAGGGCTGCATACGCGCACAAATATACAATTTTTTAGTACACCCCGGCGAAAGCGGGGGTCTTTTTCTCAATATCTGGGATAAAGTACTGCTGTATTATCCTGAAAAAAAGCTCTCTACGCCTAGCGGCTAGGGCCGATACAACGTCTTCACGTCTGCACGGAACACTTTCTTTTAGGTAAATAAAGCAGTATTTTATCCCAGATATTGAAAAAAAAAATCTTGACTTGCCGGGGTATACTAAAAAATCGTATATTGCACTCAAGACGTAGAAGAGGTTATGTACCTACCATGCATTTCGCTTGGGCGCAACTTACACGGATAGAGCCCATGACCTGCTTTATTCTCTTGATGCATAATATACAATTAAAAAGCATAAAATACATATATTTAAAAAAAAAGATTTTGATAAAAATCACTATAATGTATTAGAACATATACACGTATATAGACTAATCTCGAGGATCTCTACTTCACAAAAGTAAAAAATGTATAATATAACATAATATCAAAATAAGTTATCGTTTGCAAATCTGTGTTAGATTTGGGGGAAAAATAAAATTTCTTTATCCATCTACAGCGAACTAAGTTATTTATTTTATACATTTTATGGCTCGCGGCTTTTTGCGGTCTCTTTCTCATCTTCTTTGTAACTATGGAGTGTCAGGTGTGAAAAAAGTGATATCTTAGGAGAAATGCATAGCCGTACGATATGTGGACAAATCGAAATTTGGCGAGAATCGGTGGGAGTTAGATCAGTGGTTAGGGCACACAGTTTCGGCGCGAAGGAATTTCGCGATCCCCGGTCAAATCCATGCTATAGCGAGTCTTCCACTTTTTTTTATAATTGGAAATCCTAATAATAAAATCGTGACATGGAATACTCTCAATGCGACAGAACATCTTTTGAGGTTAAATAAAAATATGTACAGCGACACCAACATGTTTTAACATGTCTTGAAAAGGGAGGCTTATTTAGTTCCTCCGAAACGTCGACTTCGACTTTTTGTTGAATTCAGAATAAATAGCTTAGTTCGCTGTAGATAAAGAAATTTTATTTCTTCACGCACAACTGACATTTTATAATCTATAAAAATATACTTTCTTTAAGAAAGACTATAATTATATATTTTACTCTCATATATTTACTCGATTTTTAAAAGTATCTTTTTAAAACTATAGAGTAAAAAGTTTCTACTTTGTGAAAGAGTAAAGTTTATTAATTAAAGTTTATTAATTACTCTCTGGTTGACATGATTGAGAAAAAACTATTCAACCGATCAGGATAAATTTTTATGGCATATTATACACATGTACGGTTATAGTGCTTAGCAGAATTATAATTATTTATTAATTTAAACAATTTAAGTTATAAAAAAAAAGTCAAAAAGTTCTAATTGCCCACTTTTTTGCTTTCAGGCTCTTCAAAGTAGAGATATCACGTCAAGCAGATTGTAGTAGGGTCAACTTCAGGTAGCCGGACAAGCCAGATTTAACATACGAATAAAAAAAAAAGTAAAAAGTTTAAATATGTTAAATAAATTTTTTTATGAAAAAAAAAAAAAAAAAAAATTATTGAAAATTATTGTTGAGATCGTAGAGAGATCCTTTAAACTAGGGTGTGTAAAATAAGTCTATTTCGCCGTACTTTTGGAAAAATAAAAAAACACCTCTTGATAATAATTTAAGTCGTTTAAGGCCGATTTTTTAATTTAATATTGATATCGAATTATCATTATTTGTTGTGTACGTTATTTTGTTTACATTAAATCAACAAAACAAACCAAATTATAATTTCACTATTTTTTGTTACCGTTAACAATAAGGAATATTTTTTTTTTAATTATTATGTTTTAATTACTTTCATAATTAAAATTAACGTTTAAATAGTAGGTACAGTGAATACACAAATATATTTAATTCGATAAATTACGTATCTTTTAGTATACTTACAATTCGTTTTGATATAAATATATGGCCAGAAGCTGAGAATATACATGCGCAGGTGCAACTCCATCAGTACTCTAAAAAAAATATATTTTATGTTATAAAATAATTTATATATTTAAACCAATAATAGCATATAAAGATCAATTTTATTAGTAATTTTAAGATTAATTTATTACAAATTATAATTAAACAAAAAATGTTCACTATTATATTAAAATTATTAGGTAACTACGAGTTTACGTAGTTAATAA
Organism: Eupelmus urozonus; assembly: GCA_900480035.1. Taxonomy (NCBI): domain Eukaryota; kingdom Metazoa; phylum Arthropoda; class Insecta; order Hymenoptera; family Eupelmidae; genus Eupelmus; species Eupelmus urozonus. The sequence goes on along the minus strand of UELX01005491.1, from coordinate 11,060 downwards.
TATATAATTATATAGTTTGAAGTTAAGAAATTAAATTTTAAATAATTAATATAATAGTTTTATAATAGCTATGCATTTTAGAGATTGAAAATTCAGTAACAATTGCGACTACAATAAAGCAATTATTTTAGCTTACCGTTTATCGTTTAAAATTCAAAAAAGTATCTATGAGATAAAAAATTTTATATTTTAGATTTATGCAAATGCATGATAAAATTGAGTGACAAATAAAAAAACCATTTTGTTTTCTTGCTCGAAGTATAATAAAAGAGTATTTAAGCAAATAAATAAAGTATTTCGAAAGTACATTAAAAAGAAATACGGTTAATCCATAAATTAAATTGTAGAAAATTATTACAATCATCAAGATATTGATGTTGAATACTTTTATACTATAAGAACAGTACTTATTTTACCTAACTCTGATATCTATGCAAACACATACTTATATCAGACTATCCCCAAGTGGGATTTGAACATATTCCCTTATGTGACTGTGCACAAGAGTGTCTCTGATGATAGCTAAATTGCTCGATTCCCCACGGAGAAAATACAATTTAGCGCAAAAACAGCAAATTTTCAGGAAGATTCTTTCACATATTATCACTTGGATATTAAATAAAATGGTAACATTTATCCACGAAGTAAGTAACGATGTAGGAGGAAAAAATCAAGTACGTTGCGCTTTCGATGACGTCAGTACTTACTATATTAACATACAAAAAGAGCTTTTTCACTATTTTTATTAAATGCACACGATTATAACTAAAATCACGTTACTTTATTTCACTCGCGCACACAAAGACAGATTAAAGGCGTGTTATGAGCTGCTATATGTCTGTAACAGCTACTTCATTGGAATGGCTGTAAATGCCAATCATGAAGTAACTTTCGCGCTTTAATTTTATACCTGACGAATCACATTTCACAAAGCATCTAAATCTAAAGAAATATACATTCATATTCTACTATCCCTCTCTCTCTCTCTCCTTCTTTCTCTCTTTCTCCCTCTTCCTCTGTCTCTCTCTTGCTCTGTTTGTCTGTCCATCCGTCTCTCTCTCTCACACACACATACACACACACACACGCACGCACTCACACTAAAACATTTTCAGAGCCTTTTTTATAAAAAAAAGACCTGTGTCTCAGAGTATTTTAAAATATTCTTAAAAACTCGAATAATATTAACTGGGGTTAACCGAGAAACGTAAGGAAAACTAAGCAGCACATAATTATTTGTTTCTAACCTCGGTATTATTATAACCTAGCAAGTAATTAATTTTTAAGAAGGTTATTGTGGTAGATTGCTTTTAAAACCGCGAGGTTAAAATGCAATGACAGTATTACGTATGCTATTGTAATTTTTGTTATTTCTACGGGTAGTTATACATATATTTTTTGAAAGGCATACGATAGTTAGGAAAACATATAATAAACAAATCTAAACCCATATAGAAACCCCAATGGGGTCGATAAGCATGTATCATTTCGTGTTAACCGTTTTCATATTCATGTGTTCGCCTAGTGGATTAGGTGCCCAACTTTTAATCTTTTGGTTCAAGGTTCAAGTCTTGGGCAAAACATTTATTTTTCATGTTTTTTATTTTACAATTACTCTTCATAATTATAAAATTTGTAAATGAAATATATTTGTTTAATAAGTGATTAAATGAAAACATACGTATATGAAAATCTAGAGCCAGTCATAATATATATAGTATAATTATACTAAAAATTAATAGAATATCAATAATTTGCTCAGCTATACACAGTGACGTTTTTTACCCGCGAAGTCGGTGGTATTCGGCGCCAGGAAAATCAAGATTTCAAAATCAAACGTGTACACATAAATTTGAGTTTAAAAAAGTAATGCATTCTAAATTAAGTAATTCTCCAATAAGTGAAATTTCACAATATAAAATTAAGGCGCGCCCACGCTACGAGAGTAAACTCGCGCAAAACTCGTTTCTTGCGAGGAAAAGCGCGCGAATAGTGCCGAGGCGCATCTCACTGTATCTCTCGTACTATCACCTGTCGCGCCGCGATCTCTCTCTTTCTCTCTCTCTCTCTCTCTCTCTCTCACACACAGACACACAAAAACACACACGCACACGCACACAGTGAACCTTACGAAGTATAGCATAGTAGAACTGTAGCCGTTCTGCCGTCAGTGAATGTATCACACAGTCTCTCACGCATGCGTAACGGCTATGTTATAAGCTACGATTTTCCACTGCTGTGGAGAGGAACTGCATAATATTCCGCACGAAGCGTCGGAGGTAGACGGCCGTATGCTCGTGTTCACGTATATCTCGATGCGGTTGCCGGCCTAGCTTACCTCGAACAATACAAATCGACACCTATATGACTGTAGCTGAACGGACAGCTGAAACTCCAACAACCTCTGATCAGCAGCTAGATACCGGGCTGTGCGTCGTCGTCACGTTAAAATCAACAAAAAACCATGACGTTTGGCGTTTGGCGTTCACGCGCGCGCGTTATCTATCGCCATACTAGCTTCTTCTTCGTACACGCCCGGCTGTGCTCGACTATCCTCGGAGCATGGAGAGAGGGGCGTAGTTAGTAGCACTCGTACAGCGACGCTACTCCGATCGAGTTCGGACCGACTAAGCGAGCGGACGTTTTCGTAACACGCTCCCAACCATTAAGCTCATCATTTCATCCATCTACAAATTTGAGTTTGCGTCGACTGGTCAACTCCATCGGCAGCGAGGCGGGACCCGAAGAGAACTCCTGCAGAACCTACTGCAGTGGGACTCGACATATCGGAGAAACTGCAAGTTAAGTACTCTTCCCTTCCCATCATCCTAGCTAACCTCAATTAATACAAGACAAGCACCATAACTGATGTAATCTAATTTAGCAATTTAGCAGTTTTTGATTTTTTACTCCCGTGCATAATTTTCACGCGGAAATGGCTCTACTCTGGGGCCTTTTAGCAGTAACACCCTTTAGAGGTTATGATTTTATCTAAAACTAGTTATACGTACTTATCCTGTTTTTAAAGTTAAGGAAATTTTTAGTTCAACAATTTGCTGCCCGCTATAGTAATCATAATTGAATAGAAATTTGTAGAATAATCTAATAATCCTTCAAAAGGAATTCAACAAAGAGATAATAGGTAGTCAACACAATTTGAAGGTATATACAGTCAAATCAGTTTAATCAACAAATCTAATTTCAATCCAGCTTACATTCAAATTTGTTTTAATTTCATAATATTCTGTAATAATATCATCTGGCTGGCTCGCTGAACTGCTCTTAAGTAAGGTAGTGTGTGGCTGAAATCCTCTTCACCGAGTAGCTTAAGGTCAGCCTTCTAAACAAGTTTTGTTTACGCTACACAACTAAGCTAAACAACAAGCTCTCTCAAGATCAGCCAAGCCATTATACTGTATAGCTCCCCCTTGATCTTGACTCCACCGTTAGGTCAACTAAAATCTGTTTTGATTCTCAATTTGGATTAACTTCGTACTTATCTGGATCCGCAAGCCACATCTACACTGAAAAAACTCTAGGCGGACGGCTAACCCAAGCTTCTTAAAATGTGGCGAGCTGTGCAAGTTGCTTTTAGGCAAGCGGCTCTCTTATTTTGGGTGACTTTCTCGCCCAAAATATAGCGCTGTACTTCCAAGCGGTGTGCGCGCTCTTGTTTTGGACGACCCGCTCGCCCAATTGGGCGACACGCGCGCCCAAACGAGTGAGGCAGTTATCCCAAACACGTGAGGGCGCTGCTTTAAACGCGTTTGGTGCGCCTGTTGGCTCAGACTTTTTTCAGTGTATACAACAGCTTAGCTTGACTGAAGTGATAATATCCTTTCAAGACCAACAACTCTGGGAAGCATAGTTTCAATTCCAGCGTGGGCTCTAGCAACAAATCTAGTAAATGCAGCTCAAAGGGAAAAAGAAGGAATAAGTGGAGAAAATTAGTTGACGTTCCCCTGGAGCATTCAGTCTTTGACATAGGCCTACTCAATAAACAGGCCTCAAACAGATACAAGGACTTCTCAAAGGGTCCTTACATACTATGTACTAACATATGTACGATATAAGAACTGACCACAGCCTTGGTAATTTACACTTAGCCAGTGTAGGACATAAGTTATTTAAAGCCAATATAAGAATTGCGAGAGCCGGTCTGGCAAAGGCCGGTCTTAATAAAGTGGCGATCACTTTCAATACTCAAGAGGAGGCCAACAAATTCATAGAAGAAGAGGTCCAAAAGATTGACACTAATTGGCGAGTAATAATTCCTGATTGGAAACTCTTCGACACTGGGTTTATCAAGGGGTTGCCGGTGATACACCCAACGATGGGGATGAAATCGAAAAGATTAAAAGAATCCAAATTTCGGTAAAGGCTAATGGAAAGAATGTCACCACCAACTCGGATAAAATTAAAGTGTTTTCGAGAGGGAACTTGCTTAGACATGTAGACCTACTTGGAGTGTTTTATACAGTGAATTCTTTCATCCTGGCAGTTCTGCGCTGCTTCAGGTGCCAGAACTTTGGTCATGGAACTAATTTATGTAGAAGTGCTGCAAGGTGCGTTAACTGTGGGGAAAAGCAGGTACCCAGAAGTGCAGCAACCCAGTTAAATGCGCCAATTGCAAGGAGCCATATAAAGCTTCTGACAAAAACTATATTCTTCCAGTTCAACAAGGAGGTGAACTACATTATGGTATTCCACCAAGTCGGTAGACCATATGCCATGGTCATCGCAAGGCAAAATTACAAAAAGGAGTTAAAATTCTCAATAGGTGGCCCAGTCAACAAGATTATAATAAAGCATCATAACCCCTTTGCAGATAAAAGAGATGCCCTTATAAGAAGGAATGAGAGCCTGGAGATTATAAATAACCTGTCTAAGTCACCTAAAAGTATAAATGACAATGAAATTCCCTGCTCGAAACCTAGGGTACCCCATCCGATACCAGTAAACAATGATTTTAATGATTTTAACGCTTTTCAGGCAAGGAGTCCTCACGCCAACAGCATAGAGCTGGACGACATACCAAGTGAAACTGATACCAACAAGGTTCCGGAGGCCAAAGGGTCTACAGGGATTCTCAATCTCCCAAGGGAAACATCCAGCTCCCATTCAATTATAACAGAGGAATTCTAGCCACCCACAGTTGCACATTACTGTGAAATTAAAGAGGTACTTACAGCGATAGACCAGATGGAGGGCTCATTTTCTGAGCTGCCACTCGAAAAGCTGCCCTTGGGTGGGTGCAGCACTCTCCCCACTCAGGCGCTGCCTACCCTATTGGAGATGTATTCGTAGAGAGCATCGGAGAAGCCTGCCCAATTCTCCTCCTCTTCTAGAATATAATGCAACATGTGGCTTATTGGGACGTTAATGGCCTTGTTAATAAGAGGGCCGAAGCGTTCAACTTTGCACTCATGTGCGAAATAATCTGTTTTGCAGAAACCAAACACACTACTGTGTCAAGATCGTTGAGAGTTCCTGGTTACAACGAGATTAAGAGGGACAGGAGAGACGGAGAGGCGCATGGAGGGGGCCTCCTGCTCCTGCTACACAGATCTATTTCCTATACCCAAATTACCATACCAAATGTACTAAGGAATGGAGGTAATTTCCTGCCAGGTTGTGGATCGAGATGGCTCAAGGATATCTCTAATCTTTTTTACAATTCTCCAAACAATGTGATCTCCGGTGGCCAATTCAGATCATTTTTTGGCTCCATTACAGCCCTGAGTCGTTTCATCCTCATGGGTGACCTTAATGCTCAATACCCGAGTTGGGGCAGCACAACAACTAACCAAATGGGCAAAAATATGTCTGAACTATTGAATGACTTCCCAGAAATTGTGATAATGAATAAAGACCAACCGACTACAATTTTTACAAACTCAAGCTGTCCAGATGTCGCCCTGACTTCTTCAGGTTTGGTCAGCAGAATCAGGTGGGAGGTAAGCCTGGTTGCTATGGATAGCGATCACATCCCCATAGTGATCAGAATGAATGACTTCTCCAGGTTCTAAGAAGCAACGCATAGACGGTTCAGCTTCTCCAAAGCTGACTGGAAGATATTTCAACAGAAAATGATGGATTTCAGGATAGAGTGTGATTCTGTTGCACTTTCCCCAACGATAACCTACTCTAGGTTTATGGAGACGGTGCATTAATTTAAAATTTGTATGGATTTCGTCACACTGTGGCTTAGCAGGCAATGAATTGGCAGACAAGCTCGCGAGAGAAGGCACAGAGCTGCCCCTGGTCGGGTTCGTCGAGGTCGTTGGCAGAGATATTTACCCAGAAACCAGAAGGCGACTAATCCTGGAAATGTCTGAATGGTGTACGTCCTATGGCAATGGACTTAAGGGACAGAAATACATGCGGCACCACCCGACCTTTAAGTTGACGACTAAGTTCGCACATCTGGATCTACCTAGGAAAAAGATAAGCCTAATAAATCGCTTCAAAGTGCTCACCTAAAAACAAGGCTGCATTTATGGCAGAAAGGCTTTAGGATGGACGAGCAATGCGAACGTGTATTCGATACTAATAGCATTGACCATTTGGTCTACAGATGCCCCAGCACGAACCGGGACCGCACCGACCCCCTCGCTCGCCTGTTTCATCTGGGAATTTCAACGGAGCGACCAATAGTAGAACTGGCTAACACGCGAAGTTCTAAGATAACGTCAGCGATAGCTGATATGCTGATCATGAATGACCTAGACCTATAAAAGGGAGTTTCACCGCCTTGATCTCTTCGTTTAGTGGTAAGTGTCCGGTACGCTAGCTAGGGGGAGACTTGCATGGTCTTTTGCATGTCCAGATTTCAATGCCTGTTGCAACTATCGTGCTGCGCTTTGCTCACCTTCTTTCATTTAGTATATATAATTTCCATACTTGACCTTGCCTCAATCTACTAGCAGCTCCCCCTTTACCTGCCTTAGACTACTGTTTATATAAAAATTTAATAGCATTCGCACTATTTCTAAATATGACCTGCTTATCGCATGTAATCATCATGTAATCACACTGCTTTTGCCTCTTGGCTGCTTTATCATTTATTATCTATAGTTAAACTCATAATTTCCTTCCCTATCCTGGAGTACTTGGCTTTTTCTCTTTTTGCAGTGACGTGGTCTTGCCTGGAATCATCACGGCGCTGTTGGCGCCAGGAGAGTCGAGACCGAGCCCGCTCTTTTACGCCTGTGAGGAGGGATCAAGATAATAGATATTTCATGCCGGAAGGAATCGCCATCATCACTGAGTTCATCTAGGAGACCGATACGATAAGAGCTTCGGATGGTTGTGGGTACATACTCTTCCGGGTGTAACCAGTTACAGGAGAAAAAAAGCGACGCTATTCATGCGAGAAGTCAATGCGCGAAACTCGCAAACGACACGCAAATCGAAAAAAAAAAAGAAATTTTAAAACACCATCTTCATTATGACAGCTTTTAGTATGCGTATATTTTCATTTAATCTATTATTTAAAAAATATAGTTAATAAAAAAGTATTCTGCTCAAATTTTATAATTTATTAAGAATAATTGTAAAATAAAAAAAATGTTTTGCTCGGGACTCGAACCTTGGACCAAAAAATTACTTATTATTTTTTAAATTTATTACTTCTACCCACTTAGAGGGGGCATATTACCGTACAGGAAACCCAAGAAATCACAGTGTTTGCGGTTCTACGCGTGGTATGGCCATAGTGATGTAGTCAGCGGTGTTTTTTGCGACTGTTTTCTCTCTATAATACAGGCGTTGCCCCCTTTTACTTTTGTATAAATGTCGCTGTTACTTTCCGACCATTGCACGTAAGAACGTGGCCACATTTTGATGTTGACAATACCTAAATGAGAGGCATGCAATTCGTATAAAATCAGTGGTCGCATATTATTTTGAATGACAGCTCTTAACCCCCAGAATAACCAATTTTTATCTACAAATAATTCTAATTTTTTTCTGTAAAATTGTTTAATCTCTTCCGCAAGTTCATTTATATTTGGCCAACCATTTTGCCTAAATTTTATGACTTCCCGAATAATTTTGTCTCACAAACTTTTGGAAGCCAAAGTTTTCCAATCAAACGTTTTAATACCTTCGCTAAATAAATTTATATTTAAAAATTTAGGCTCGACTTCGAATATATTGATATCGCTTTTTAAAGGTAGACGCGATAATGCGATACACTTTTCGTATGCTTTTAAGCTTATGTGCTCTATTCTGTAGCGAAAACGTTTCAAATAATATGCTCAGCTTTTAAACCTATTCTCCGCTGTTTGAGGAATTCCTTTACGGGGTTCTAAAATTAATTTTAACGGTTTATTGTTTGTTCGTATTAGGATTACCTTTTTGCCAAATCAAAAATCTTGGAAACGCTTGAAACCGAAAATTATAGCCATTGCCTCTTTATCCAGGACCGTTATTTATTCGATGTTGCGTGCGATGCATTCGCGATTGGCTTTCTGTACTATCCTTATAGAAGACGCCATAAACATGTCAGTAAATGTGTGTAATCTATATGAGAACCAACTTTTATATTTCATATAGATATCCTCCGAGCCTAGCGATTCTAACGTTTCCATGCTCTAGTTGCTCCGTATTATACCCCGCTCTAGTACATATTGCTCTATAGATACATTCATAACCAACTAATAATAATTCATAATCGTCAGTAAATATTATACGTACAACTATTAATGTTACAGCTTCTGGATGTGACACTACTTATTACACAAGTTTGTAAAATCGCTGTTGTTTGAAAGTGTGAACGACTGGTATTATAGTTATTATACTATAAGTTATGTACTATAAGACTAAGACACTATTAACAGTCTTACTTTTATATGTCTTTTAATGTTTAATAAGACTTGTAAACCTATTTTTGATTAAAATAAATTACTATCAAAAGAAAATAGACATAAATAAAGTTAACATAACCTTGCTTTTACCGATGAATGGAACATGTGAATTATTACTTTGAAACAATTGTAAAACTTAAATATGGTATTTGATGACTGTGCTCTATGTATATATAAGATAAATCCCATAAACTCATATTTTTAAAAGTATTGTTATTATACTTTTGTGTATTACCGTAATTACTGTTTTACATTATGCTTCAAATCTTAAAAAAAAAAAAAAACTTTTTTATTTGATCAATTATTAAACGAAAATATACTCGGAATGATTTAATATTTTTATTGGAATAATAAAGTTCTTTTTATAAATGTTACTAGTTTTTCTAATTTCAAATTAAAATGAAACAATTATAAAACTCAAATCTGATATTTGTTAATTGTTCAAGTGTATATCTTGGTGGTTTCATAAGTGGACTAATGAAACCAAATAAATAAATTTAAACAAACCCACAAATAAACCTTAACGAAGATTGATGAGCATGTATCATTTCGCCTCAATCTCGACGTTGACACTGAGGTCGGCTATTGTAGCTGCTCTTAACCAGCTTATCTTGATTAACTAAATAAATTTTTATTACATTTTTATAAAAATATCAAACTTGAATTAAAAAACTTAATGACTAGATTTTAGTATGCTTATGTTTTTATCAAATTAATTATTAAAGAATATGATTTATTAAAAAATTTATTAAAAGCAATTATAAAAAAAAAAAAAAATTTATATTATGCAACAAATTAAAAACCGTTTAAAAATCGATTTAAAAAAAAAATTTTAAGTGTATTTCACTCACTTTAGGCGGCCGAAAGAGATTGTTTCCTTCCCAGGGAGGTCTGAAATGATCTCAAACATTGTTTATTGATCAACTGATGTCAATTCTGCGGTCACTGGTTGATTTCCGAAAAAAAAATTTTGTTAAATTTCAATGTGGGATACTTAAGTTATATTAGTAGGAAGGATAGTATATAACAGTATATTACGTACCTAGGGAGGAAAAGTAAAGAAAGTCCAAGAATGCATGTACATTGCCCCCAAGGATATGCCGAACATATAGTATTTTTCGCTATAGCTTAGCCGAAATTACGAATTTTATGTTTGAGGTTAGGTCGGGAAATTTGTACTTTCTACGCGCTGTAACGAAAAATTGGATTTTTCTAACGAGGATGATGTTGGAGCACGAGTCGGAAAAAGCCTCTGTTTCCTTGTTACATATTGTGCTCTTTTTTAACAAGAGCCTCTGTAGGCCCTTCTCTGTTCCTGGGGAAGGAACGGAATATAATAAACTCCACAAAATAATTAAATTTAAAAAATTTTTTAAACTTTGAGAATTGTTTTATTTTTTGTAGAAAAACTTAGAAAAATCCGACTTCCTATTTATTTTTGATGCACGAAAATGGACCTTTTTCATGCACATGTTGAAAAAAAAATGTTTTGTCCGAGATCTGAACCTTAAAACAAAAGATTACCAGTCGGGTACTTAATCCACTTGCATAAGAAAAAGATTAACGCAAAATAATACATGCTTATTGACCCCCTTTGGAGTTAGTTTGTGAGTTTGAAGTTTTTTATTGAATTTTATTTCTTTAAAATAACTCTCTTAAATTATTAAGATTATAATTTTATTTAAGTATGACTTTCATTCTATCGCGTATTAAAAATCTAATTAAAAATAGTGATAATCTTATAAATTGTATGTGCAAGTATTTCTAAGCTTATAAATTTTTACTAAAAATGAAAACTAAAATAAGAAACTGCATAATTTATAGAGAGTCTCTGATTCATTGTAGTTGAAAACGGGGAGAACCATACGAAAAGATAAAGGAGCTAAAAGTAGGATGAAGCGAAAATTTCGACCGATAGTGTGACAAAAAGAAATATTGTAATTATTTAACCTCAATCGGTGAAAATTATAATAACTACTGAGAATATAAATATATTATTTTTCCCAACACGCGCAAGAAATAGGCCCTTTTCAATGCCTAAAATTGGTAGAGAAAGTTGAGCATTTCGAGCGTATTTTATAAGACAGGGCGGAAATGTGTCGCCCTAGGGTGGAATGGCCTCATTTCCGCCCTGTTTACATTTATCATTGAGTTGTGTACGACTCAAAATGCACAATTCCCTCTACCAAT
>UELX01005490.1:0-13556 GCA_900480035.1 Eupelmus urozonus | reverse complement strand
TATAATATCTTAAAACATCATTTTTTAATTTAAACCCGAGATGAGCACCTCTGCAGTTAGAGAACGTCCTTAATATAGAAATAAATTTTTCTTTATTTTTTATCTACTTTTACTTAGTAATTTTAATTTTCTTTTGATATTATTCGTGCAAAATCAATTTTGACTGCTATTTGATAAAGTTATAAAGAAAGAAGAGCATAGCTAGAAATATTCTGATTTTTGTTTATTATATATTTTACATAAAAAAAGTTTTTAATAATAAAGTGTATTTTTGTAAAGTACAATTTACACGTTTTTGCCCTTAAACGCGAGTGCAAAGGAATACTTTTTCTTGCTTATAATTATATAATAATATCATACTCTCTAAAAGTTAAGGATTGTATGTTACAAAAAATATTATATGAACCATGAGCTTGTTGATCTATCCGGTCTCACGTAGTTGCACTACTCGTTTCCTGCTCATGTTCTACTCACTCACGGCTCGTTCTGCAAATTCTTCTATAATAAACATAATTTCTTGATATAACGATTAAATTTTTCTGAAATTCCTTTATTATGAGTCATATCGATATCGGGACAAAGAAATATACTGACTCATAATTCTTTGAACCTAAAAATTTTTTTCAAAAAACTATCCTAAGTGAAAGCGATATAATAGAAAATAATATCACTACACAGATTCAATGATTTAAGACTGAAACTCAAAATTTAAATACAATTGGAAATGTCGCATTAAGAAAAGAATATATGCCTCAAGTCCAGACGTTCACACGTCAATTTCTAACAAAAATTATGACGTTCAAAGAAATGAACTAAAGTTAAAGTCATGAAAAAATCGGAACCGGATTAACCCGACCTTCACTTCGAGTTACAAAGGATACTACTTTCGTGGTGCAAATCAGTGGTAATACGTACTGCGTTTCCGTGTCCTTCAAAAGAAGAAAAAAATGACACGCAAATCAAGGATGAAGAGTGCATGCTTTCTCTTTCGCTTCAGTTATTGTAGAGGGTTAAGCGAACTCATCAGTGGATCATTAAATACATAATTATTGCAATAAAGAGTATTAAATATGTTGAAAGACATTTATGATGATAATTTACATTTATAATCTGTGGATTTCCATGGTAACTGAGCTTAAGTCCATTTTTTTGATAATTGAGTTTACACTGTTTTTGGAAGCCAGAGGGTCCCTCTTTTATATGAAATCCATAGAATTATCGGAATGTTAATATGTATTGTATATTACAATAAAGCCATCGAACCGACGCTAAGTGAGTACTTCTACTTTTGAACAATCACTTCTTAAGCTTGTCGAATAAGTCCACTAAAATCTAAATAAATATAATTTTGATTGCTTTTGTTGAATAGAAAATGATCATCGATCGAGGTATTAATAAAAATTTCTTTCTTGCCAATGTTTTGAAGGGTCCTCTTTTTATTCTCTCTACTAAATTTTATTAACATTTAAATTACAATCTGATAACTTATAACTGTAACTTTTTATTGTGTTAGTTATATTATTTATATAAAATAAATAATGAAAACTATAAAAGAGAAGTCCACTCCTGACCTAGTTCTCAAGCTTTCAGAAAATTTGTACGTTTTAGTAAGAATATCTTAAAATTATGGCTATAAGATTATGTTCGTATTTCGTACCAAAATGGATTGGCTAAGTTTTTAAATTAAAATTAAAATTTTTTTCCTTTGATTTCTAGCGTACATTTAAACATAAAAATTTTCTTGAAAAAATGAAAAATTGATCTATTCAGATACCATGGGAAGTCGTAAATAAAATCTAATGCGATTATTCGGCTGAATAAATTCTATAAAATAATGTATAAAGTACTTATAAATCACCATGACTAAAATATTTATAAAATAATTTTAAATCAAATTTTCATCACTTTAAATCCTGTACAATTTATACTCAAATGTAAAAATTTAGTAAAACAATTTTTAAATTTGAAAGTTTGCGGAAACAGTATAAGTGATCACAACATTATTTTTATTACATCATTCAAAAATTCTTGGTTTGTTTTTCTCTCTTATTTTCAAAAAAGAAAATCATCATATATGATTACAAGTCTGCATAATATAATGATTATACCATCATATAAATTGTATCATCAGCTCAAGCATAGTTATTTATCTGAGCGAAATAAGTACAACAACATAATAACTTTTTTAGTGCATTCCGGTTAGCCTTTTATTACCCGTTCCCTTTCAAACAAAACCCGAAGGTTTTTTATCGAAAAACACTTGTTTTTTTTTCCAATCGGGTCAAGCGTAATATCATTTCCGCTACAAATATATCTTCCCATCGAATTCTCACTCACCTCAATCGGAATCAAGATTCGCAAAATCTTCTTACGTAACTGGCCCTGACTTTAGCTCGTGAAAGAAAAAAAAAAAGGTTCGATCAAACATCGGGCGAGCGCAATTACTTTTAGAGCGTAAATACAGAGGACTTTTTGGCGCGAACGCTCACTCTGGCTCGGGATGTCGCTCAGAAACCGGAACTGCAACTGCAGTCCAGTGACGCCCAGAGTGCATAGTTCGGGCGAAGGTCAACGACTTTCGAAAAAAAAGGTACCTTTCGTCGGCTGGACGTATGGTAATTTTTAAAGGAAAACTTTTTGTTGTTGGCGCGCGGGTGAGGTTTTTGTTTGTCGTTGATTGATTGTTAGTTGGGAAAAAATAAAAAGGTAGTTTATTTTTAAATTGAGTTTATGTTATGAATTTTGTCTTTATAAAGTTATGAGAATGAAAAATAAAAGTTAAAAATTCGCTTTGCGGATTAATCACTTTGAACGTGAAAAAATATAAAATAACTAGAAAAGTTAAAAATTTAAGAACCATTTACATTTACGTTTATTATTTACTTATTCTAGTAAAACGATTATAAGTGTGCATATTAAAATTTATTTTTTTAAGCTAAATAAATAAAATCAGGCCGAATCAAATATTTGATTCGTTATTTCACTGATGTACAATCGATAGATTACATTATTTCAATATTAATTCAGTATCTAGCTATATTGATTCAATAGTCATAAATGTTGCGATAATTTGAATTTTCTATTTCTGCTGTTATACGTATAATATAACAGCAAGACTTACATAATATTAAACGAGTAGGTTAAAAACATAGCTAAAATATTTTTGAAATTCTGCAGTACTGTTCGGTAATAATATTGCAATATGTTCTAAAATATTTTGTAATATTGATACAATGTTGCAATATTAGCTAAATTTCCTTTTTATTCCACGAATATTACATTAACGCCCTGGCAATATTTTTGAAAAATTTCAATATTATTTCGTCATATTAATGAACTATACTATTATAGTATTTGGACACAATGTTGTTGTGCTTCTAAATATTTTTGCAGTTCTCTTATGAAATTCTTTTTATATACACAACATTGTAAGAATCTTTGCAGTATGTGCTACGGCAATATTTTAAAAGTACTTATTGCGTCATCATTTATGTCCGCATATTTATATTGTCAAAATAATGCAAACGGATATGTATATTGAAATAACATTTCTGGTATATTTCATCAATGTGAGCTCACGTTTCAAACAAAAACTCTCAAACCATAGCCGCAATAATTCTATACAAATTTTCTTGTTTTATAAAAAAAATACTGGGAAATATTACAAAAATGTTTTTTGGTATTATTAAATACCTATTGACACATTGCAGAACCATTACGAATTAACCTGTAGGGAATAGTGGGGCTAGTTTACACACGAAGTTTAAAGTTCAGTAAATTATGTATAATAAACTATTTAATACTAGTATTTGGTAAAATTTGATATTCTGTGGATAAGATGTGGCATTGTTAATAGATATAGTATAATTGTCCCTACTCTCTCCTACTGTAAAAAAAATTAAATAGTACTATAGAAATGATTGACAATACTGTTAAATAGTTCTGCAATATTTATTATTGATTGATTTAATTTTACCTAGTATTAGTTTAAACTAATTTAACTCACATTATAGCAACCGTGCAATAATAATTCTTGCAATATATTTCCAGAGCATTCAATAGAGTTAATAAATATTGCAATATTAACACTATTGCAGCAATAAAAACATATTCCATCAATATTACAAAACATTTTCCATGCCTTATAAGACACATTCGATATTTACATTAAAACGTACTCATTAGTACGCTAAAAGTAAACCAGACAAAACTATTCCCTAAAAATTAGTAAAATCGACATTCGATCACCAGCGTCTATTTACCTTCGAAACTATACACCCATCACATCCGCACGTTCCCCAATCGCTCAGCCAACCTCGCGCTCCCTTTAAAACAGCTCTCTCCAGAAGACTAATGCAGCCTCGGCTGCACTCGAATCTCAAGCCATTATTCTCCCCTCGATCGTTTCTCCGCCATCCGGAATATCCTCGATCTAACGCGCGTCCGTTAAAACCATTTTCTCCTCCCCAAAAACACTATGCATCATCCTGCATCTCTCCCGAAAACTTCCCCTCCCCGCGCCGGGAAAACTGAGGGATGCAGCCGCGCGCGCGTGCGTTTTTCTGAAAAGGGGTGGGCCTCTGCGCTTGTATATATACTTAATACCGGGAGGCTGCGTGTGTGCGGATGTTCTACTCTCTGACCCCCCCTACCCTCCATATGGGATGCGTGAGTCTGCAGGGGTGGACGACCGGTGTGCGGCTGCTGCAGCTTGGAAAATCGTCGATTTAGTATAGCAAAGGTGTCGACGATAGCGGGAAGAGGTATAGGAGAGGAGAGCTGCGTTAGTTCGTGTATATAGGGTGGAGGAGCTGGATGAGCTTGGTTTGGCTGCGAGTTTTTCCTTTTGCTGTGATAGTTGAAGATGTAAGTATGCGCGAAATCTGGGTTTTTTAAGTGAGGCTAGTGGGTATGGAGTTGGGGGTGGTTTGGTGTAAGTGGTGTGTTTGGTTTTTAGAATGAGAGGCTGATGCGTGAGGTTTGAAAGTTTGACGGTTTGAAAATTGGAAACTATAGTGCTATCATTTTTTTAATCTTTACACTGTTTTTACTTTTTAAATAAAATAAAAAAATAAAATTCTAAAAGATCTTTAATAACATTTTATTATATTTTTTGTTATTTCTGTAATACTTTCTATTTTATAATAAAATTCTATTTAACAGATTAAAGTTATGACATTAAAAACTTGTACGATAAGAATTAAAATGAAAAAATGATAAAAATATAAACGAATAAACAAAATACCGCTAATACGATAGCAAATTTAAGAAGTAATCCAAAATACTTACTTAAAATTAAAGCTCTCAATTTTTATTCGGCAGACGTTTTGATTTATAAGTTTCTGCCCGGCTCCTAAAAGTAAGAAAAATACATGTGAATCACATTAAAACAAAAAAATTCATCAACAACAATCTTTCTAATAACGAAATTTACTCTTAACAATTTTTCAATAACGACAATCGATCGATCCGATCGAAAAAATACGATCTCCACCTATATCCGCCAACATCTCTCTCACCGCGGTCCATACGCACACACCTATATACCCCCCACATCCACGCGTGGCACACACAGCTGCAACATCCCAGCTCTCTCTCTCACGGCAGCCCGAGAATTTTCGCGTAGGCCGCTGGATGTCGCTGCCTCGGCTGCATTTTCCGGTGATTACGGGCCATCGGCCTCGTTGACCGATCCCCGCAAAGCGCAGCATCAGAGCTGCACCCCGCGCGGGCGCTGCACCACTCTGCCAACCGTCTCTTTTCCAACGCGCCTCATCTAAACACGTCAAAACTATTCTAAAACAATCGGCTCTCGATGGCTAAGTAAGCACATCAAACCTACAACGATGGAGTCGTCGATCAGCCGGCGGGACTAGGCGATAAAGAAGAAAACCGCACGCTGATATACGCACACACGTCCGAGCCCCGCGCCTCTTTTCCAGGCCCGCCTGAGAGAGACAGAGAGAGAGGTAGGAGATTCGCATGCTACTCTGGCACTGCTCGAGAGTGGGTGGGTGCAGCAGCAGCAGCAGCCGCCGAGAAATGGCGAGAGCTGACGTCGATGCGAACAATCGCGAGGAGCTGAGAGAACAGCGTCTCCGGGAGGCGGCGAGGATCTGCCGGTTGGGTTGAGGAAGCCGGGACTGTTGGAGGAGAATTTTTGAAGTCTCGGTGATTTTCTAACCTCGAAGCTGCGCGCGAGCGCGCCTCTTTTTTAACGTGCGAGAAAAACGTCGAGAGCTGTTTGTTGCTGAAGGTTTGGAGATTTTGTTTGGGGGGATTGGTGGGTTTTTACGTTTGCGGGTATTTTGGGGCGAGGGTTTTATTATGTAAGGTTGACAGTTGGAGGGATTAGGAGAAGTTTTGGACTTTGTTTACTTTTTGACTTTGTGGTTGTTTATTGAGAATTTGTCGGTTTTTAAAATTGCATTGGGTTTCAATGGGTTTTGTTGATCTGGGTGTATGGTATCTTTGATTTAATGGCTGAATTTTTATTGTTGCAGACTGATAGAAATTATGTCAGCAGAAAATGCACAACCATTGGATAAATCTTATGCACACGAAGGGTATACACTCCTGCAAGACTTAAAAGAAGTATGATTTGATGAATTTCAAATTGCATTTTAGTTTGTTAAACATAATAATAAAAATTGTATTTTATAGGGGTTTCATCAAGATATTCTAAATGGACTATCAGTATTGGTTAATGATAATAATTTAGGTGATAATCAAGAACAGGAATTAGTACTTAATGAACAATTACTTAATACATTTACTGCCGTCACATTGCCAGATGGAACACAGGCCTACATAACAGAAAACCTCAATTCTAACGGTAACTGCTTATTTTTCAATTTATTATTTTAAGTACAATTTTATTTAACTTCAAACTTATAATTTTTAAACTTTAATAACTATTTAATAAGAGTTTATTCAACACTTTATTTAACAGTTTATTTAAATTGAGTTTTTTTGAATATTTTCCAGAAATTCAAAACGAAGAAACTACTTTAAAGCTTGAAAATGGTGCAATATTTTTGCGAGATGTTGCAGAGCCTAATAGTGGAAAAGTCATACAGTTGGAATTGGATCCATTGGAAACCCCAAAGAATGAAAGTAGCATAGTAATAAGTGATGGGATAAATATATATCCGCAACTGCAGGTCATAGATGGTGTGATATATTTAGTGACCAATCAAGTAACTAATTGCCAAAATGTTTGGGAAGTTTCAGAAAATGAAAAGCCAAAGAATGATGCAATATTTTCTGCAGATAATCAAAATGACGACGATAAGCCTAAGAGTAAACACGAATGCCCTAGAGAAGATTGCACAAAAGTATACAGCACACTTCATCATTTAAAAGTAAAAATTATTTTATTTATTTATTTTCAATATATTTTTAATTCATAAAATAATTAACTTTTAAATATTGAAAATAAATAAATTAATTTTTTATAATAAACATACAATACATAAATTAATATTTTTTATTCCTTTTTTTAATTTAAAGGTTCATGAACGTACGCACACAGGTCAACGGCCATATTCATGCACTCATCCAAAGTGTAAAAAAAGTTTTTCTACTGGCTATAGTCTTAAAGCTCACTTACGCACCCATACTGGTGAGAAACCATATAAGTGTAATATGGAAGATTGTGATAAAAGTTTCAAAACTTCGGGTGATCTTTTAAAGCATGTTAGAACTCATACAGGCGAAAGACCTTTTGTCTGTCCCTTTGAAGGCTGTGGTAGATCATTTACTACAAGTAATATAAGAAAGGTAAATTTAAAATGTTATCTAAAAAAATCAATTTTAATAACGATACAGATTAATTTGATATTTATTTGCATTTATTAGTAGAAAAAATATTATTGTTACTCTTAATTAAAATAAAAATTTTGTTCAGTTTATATATATTATTTTTATATTTTCAGGTACATATAAGGACACATACAGGGGAACGGCCTTTTAAATGCCCACAGCCAAAGTACGGCAAGGCCTTTGCTAGTTCTACGAATTATAAAAACCATATACGTATTCACTCTGGTGAAAAACCATACGTCTGCTCGATTAAAAACTGCGGCCGAAGATTCACAGAGTACTCTAGTCTTTATAAGCACCATATAGTCCATACGCAGGAGAAGCCTTATGAGTGCGAAATTTGTCAGAGGCAGTACCGTCAACATAGTACCCTTCTTATGCACAAGAAAACTGCGCACTCAATAATTTACAACGACCATGATGACGTATTAGATGTATTATTAGAAAATTCTGTTGATATGATCGATCAATGTGAAGCAAATGTAAGTTTTATATTTATGCTCATTTTTGTAGAAGCTATAAAAATTTTTTATAATTAGTAACTTGTACATTTGTAATTTACTATTTTTATTTTTAAATTTTTTATAGGAACTTGCTTACGTTGAAAACGGGCAAAATGAAGTCTCAGATTGTGGTGCAGAAGACGAGACTCAAATTTTGCTTGTTGAAGATCCAAGTCAATTAGTTGCATTTCAGGTTTGTAAATTTGTTTTGTAATTGATTCATATTTCTATTTATATTTTATACATAATTTACTTTACTTTTCAGGCAATGGAAAGTCTTAATGATGAGCCTGAAGATAATCCTATAGATATTGAATTAGAAGAATTAAACATTAAATACGAAGATGTTGAATTCAGATGGAATTAATAGATAAATGTTAGCGCAACTACTTCGTGAATCTCAAGATGAGCTTTGACAACAAATTCTAAAATATTTTAATTAAATAAGAACTTTTTTACAAGTTTTCTTGTATAGCCAAATGAAAGTAAAAGGTATTTTAAAGATTTGTTTATATTAAAGATTTAATTAGTATAAATGTTTCTCTTTAAACTATTACGTATATTATTATATTAGATCAATTAAATCAATTAAATCAATTAAATCAATTAAATCAATTCTTCAGTCTTCTATGTACAATAAGTTTTTGTAATTTAAATTAATCTATTTTTAAATATATGACTTATTAATTGACTCTTAAAGAATTAAATCTTAAGAATTTTAATTATTTTAAACCTTATCCCCACTATCATTTAAAAAAGTTTATTTTAACAAGCATAACTTTTATTTATACTTTTAATTTTTATGGATATAATGGGAATAAACAAATTTTAATTTTAATGTCATAATTATAAAAAATTACTAATCAAAGTAATTTTTTATATTTTAACAACTTAACAATTTTTTTTAAATGAATTTTATCAATAATTCTCAATTTTGTTATTTTTATCATTGCAAAATATAATTTTAAAATAATTTTTTATTATACTTTTTAAGATTTTTTTTTTATTTAAAAATATTATATCTATTTTATCATTTTAATTGTTTAATTAAATCATTATATATGAAGTTAACCAGACTGTGTCTATAAGTCTTAATGTCTATTAAGTCACACAGTGCAGCATAGTGATACTATAAAGATACTGATAAACTACAAAATCAGATATTAACACGGGTTAATTCTAGGCACGGGAATATCTAGGGGGACAATAATATTATCTATAAACTTATTTACAAAAATTCAATCAAATATAGCGGTAATAAAATAAAATTATATTAATATTATGTATAGATGTTTTTACAAAATATTCCATTATTTCAAATACTCTTTTAGACAAAACATTATAAAAATAAATAATTTATATTATTCAGCCGTAAAACGATACGTATAACTTTTTTACACTTTTTTTATACTGTATTTCATACGTAATAATGTTCGTTTTGCGTTTAGAACATTATAATTAGATATTTGCTCACAAGGTCCATATCATTTTGATCATGCATCAATATTTCTTTTAAAAACATACTCATTATATTAACGAATTTCAGAAACTTCCGCAAACATTCCATCAAAATTGTTTCACTCTCAAGCAATCATGGAATTTTCATAAAACAATAAATTTCCGACACCCAGCGAAAAAATTCCAGAAGCCAAAGCCCACGGACAACTGCTTACTCTTCCATCCACGTCAAAGCCAACATCATCCACAACATCTCTCAAAAAGATTCCTTCCAACATTCCACCCAGCTCTAAAAATTTCTCGGCAGATCTAGGATTTTCCACGGCGCGGCGCTCGCCACGTTCATCCACAAGAAGCATTCACCTAAGCGCGCCGAAAATTTGAACAGTTGGCCCGTGCGCGCGCCCGTGCTTAATCGATTAGCATTATTGTAATTCACGCTCGTGTTTCCTCCTCCAATGCGAAGCGGCTGAAAGCTTGTGTTTGCCGATATGACTACAGCGTCACACGAGCGCGCGGCGTTCCGATTTAGATCGGCACATATTTGCCCGCTCGCTATTTTTTCTTCAATTCGCACGTTGCTCCGCTTATACAGGCTATTCGCGTGTGGTATGATTGTATTATGCTTTATTTTCCAGAGCGGAGGCTTCTGCGAGCGCTGGTTTTATATTTGTGAGCTATCCGTTGGTCGATGTAGCTATGTGGATGTATTTTTTTTGTTTGTGCGATTTAGATTGAAATTGTTGTTGAGAGTTGCGTCATGGTGGAGTTTGTGACTGGAAGTTGAAAGGATTTAGTAGCGAGCTAATTAACGATTCATGAATGGAAGTGGGTACGATTTGTAGTACTGCACCCAGAAGTGAGGAAAAAATGGGAATGAATCGGTTGAAGCTTTTTCTTAATTTAAGTTTTTTGATCATTTGGAAATCGAAAATTCAATCTTTAAATTTTTTAAAATAGTTTCATAAGTAGTATTTTGTAATTCTTGCTTAGGAATATCTAATCAATTATACATGAAATCGAAGTTTCCTTTTGTGTATTTTAAGATAGTGTCACTATTTTTTATCGTTGCGTTTTATAAATTTTATAAGTGTGTACTGATACTCTTTCATAATAGGCCAGTTACCTCTCGTTCCATTAAAAATGACGTCGCTTATCACTGATTCGCGATAACTAAAAAAACGAAGGAGCATACAAATTTTATTGAAATTTATAAGAAAACTTTACGAAACTCGCTCTTCATTGTATCATTATTTGAAATCAATCATAAAAAGATCGAGTTATCCGCTCAATTTTTATTACCTAGTACAAAAGACACAATATAATTTCGCAAATTGCATTGAGTCAACTATTTCTCAATTTACCAATATAAATTATTTACATAACAGTACTTAGTTTACTTAGTTATACTTTCGTAAACAAATTAAAAAAAAAGTATACATTACTTGTCGCGATATCGAGACTAATTTAAAAAAAGCGCAATTATCTTACCAGCAAATATAGGCATATAAAGTAACACCTTGTCACATATCCGCATTGTTATAAACAGCGGCCATTCGCCGGCGCTCATAGCTGTCCGTAAAAAAGCCGTAAAATCGCGGCTAAAGCGCGCATTAAAATTGCAAATAACAGCCGTTAAATCTAGCCGCGGGACAGAAATTAAAGAGCGAACAATAGAAGAAGCGCGACGCTCGTGAATCTTTTGGTAAACGATCGTTCGAGCGCCGCAAATGTGACGTTCGCTCGACTCTACCTTGATACGCTTGAGTAACGGTTTATTTTATGCGAAAATTGGGTAAAGCGAGTTGAATTGATTCTCTTTTGGCATTTTGATTTTACATTAATTTTTTTTGCGTAAATTTTTAGAAGAACGAGCAATTTGATCAAGAGAGCTTGAGTCAGTGGGAATTTATTATTGTACGAGTTTCGAGTACTGATTATATGCTACTGCGCTGCGCATTACGTCTTTTAGTAGTTTGCTTTTGTGGATATGCGCGGCAGATTTTTAATTTCACTGTGCGATGCATCATTCGACGAACCGATTTTCTGGACTTTCCACGCGCCGATACTGCAGTCTCGAGAATTTCTAAGCTACTTTCGCTGAAAGAAATAATCGCTATCGTTCCACGAGTCTAGTAAAAAATAGATACTTTATCTCCTTCATACACTTGTTTATTCCAAACACTTCTATATATAATTCCTCTAGACAACAAATCACCTTTCAATCACCGAAAAACACTCTAGATCATAAAAAAAAAAATCGTTTCCAAATTGTATTAGCTATAAAGTGAACCTAGTTGTAACAATCGTCTCTCTTTGAACAGAGGTAAGCTACGACAAAGACCGGAGCCAGGGTCTCGGCCTTCTCTCTCTCTAGCTCTGTATACGTGCTCTTCCTGCAGCAGCATCTATATACCGCGCACTTAGCACTCCCACCCTCGGGCGCGCGTAACGCGGAAGGTGCTTTGGTCTCGCGAAAAATTCGACGCCCGCCGAGCGCTAGTCTGCGATCGGCTGAGATAAACGACGCGATCGGTAGACTCGACTGCGATCGGTAGGGATTTTGGGTTAGGTTGTATAGAGATTTTTCGATTTTTGTTTGTCGGTTTTTATTTCGTTTTTATATACTTATTGGAGAACTGGTTTACAGATGTGAAGGTTTTTGTACGTCTATATCTTATTTTTTGATAAGAGCAATTATCAGCTCTGCTTTTTTTCATAGAACAGGTACTTGTCAAAACACTACAAATCGTTAAATAATTCTACACGCACGTGAAACGCATTACTTCGAGTCATGACAAACAATCGATAAAATTCATAAAAATCATTTACAACCAACATTATCAATTACTTTCCAGCAACATCAGTGTAAACGTTAATCATTACCAAGATGTATCCCACGTCGTCTTCAAGCTATCATCTTCCATCTAGCCTACCAGACAACTCCTACTACCACACTATAATAATGGAGCTATCGAGGGACCCTAAAGGTTCATCCAACACAGGAACGATCGGACCACGCCGATGAACTTGGACGATCGACTCTGGTAAGAATAAAAAAAAAAACGCGTACAAGGAGATTTTAATCAGCGCGACGAGAGCGCGTGTCGTTTATCCGCGCGCGAATAATCTAGCACGCGAGTCTTTGAATTCTTCGCTCGCGCGGACTTGGCCTTTTTTTTCAATTTGAATGCCGAGAGTCGAGTGGCTTCGGGGAGGGAAAAAATCGGTAGAGGTGATTGGGGAATTAGGATTGAGTGGGGTTTTTGGTTTGATTGTTTTAGGGAGGAGGTGTGAGATGTTTTATTGTGTGTATTACGTAATGGTTTATTGATATGGTGGATGCATAATGAAATTAAAAACTTTTTTGTGTATGTAGAGATTTTTATAAAATGATAAATTGCGTGGCGTGAATTTTTTCATCTGAAAAAGAAAAATTCGTTTTCGCTTGAAAATACTTGACAAATAAAAGTTTATGTGTATGATCATTAAAATAAGACGATTATGTTTGATAAAATTAAACCTACGAGAAGAAACTTGCCAGCCAGTAACCAGAATCAAACGATTTAAATTAGAGTTCGAGTTTCGTTAAAACCTTCACAAGTATAAAACAATAATTAAAAACAATAGCCAAAATCCCAGTATCACCCATTTTCAAAGACTGTAATTTACTGCAAACACAAAAGAAATCTCAATTAATGAATCTCAAATCTCCATCACCACATCTTTCATTAATTACCAAAAATCCTAATCAAAAAGTCAAACCGATAC
>UELX01005489.1:0-13561 GCA_900480035.1 Eupelmus urozonus | reverse complement strand
GACTATAAAAAAACCAGCGATCAAATTTTTTGCTTATTTACTTTACTTTTTTGATAATAATATAATAAATATAAATTACAATTAAGCGTGAATCAACAAATTCGCGTATTTTTGTCTTTTTCTTTTTTAAATCCTTTTACAAACCCACAACTCATATGGATTAAGAAAACGCATTATTAAACTCAATAGGTTGAATAATATTTATAAAAGCTCTCATCAGAATAATTGAATTGAAAATGTAAGGTGTTCTTCTTGAATCCTAGACACATTTATTCGTATACCAAGATACTGAAAACGAATCATTCCTTAACTTTCTTGCTCATTTTGTCGAAGTATGAACGATAGTTAATTGGTTTCAAAAGTTGCTGCAGCGAGGCTTTAGATGGGATTTCCATGCGGTCAGCCATCTAAGTACTAACCGAAGCCAACGTGCTTAACTTAGCAGACCGAACAAGTTACAGACACTTGGCCAAGACGTTGGTCAGATATTGTTAATACAATTTTTAGTAGATTATTTTTCGCAATTATTCATCTTATTTCGACAAAATTTTCACTTAACGGGTACAATTTAAAGAAGTTCTTTAATAATTATCTTTTATACTTTTCTATTGAAATTAGTTATAGTATAAATATATTAGTAAGATATGATCTATTATTGAAAATTCTCTTAAACTAATGGTTAAAAAAATATAAATATAATTAAATAAATATTATATTCAACATCTTTTATTATATATAGGATTCTACGTTTTTTATATATAAACGAATATATTTTAATAACTTACAAATAATCAATAATCTTAATTTTACTGTTGATGATCTCAAATCCAAAAGTTCAAAATGGAATTGTTAAAATTTCAATAGAATTGATCAAAGGGTTTTCCAGAAAATTTATAATCTTGATTACAAGCTGTGGCAGCAAGCTCAATAATTCGCAGCGATTTCACGTACATGAACGAGAATCGCAGCGGTATATATATGTATATGTAATCTATTATAGACTCTTATGTTTCTGTTGTTAGGAAATTGTTTTTATATATTGTCCAGTTGAATTTTGCTAGAATTAAAAATAAAGAATTTATTTTTTAATGCAAAAAATTAGAGAAAATTTGAACGAATGAATTGCAGCAATAAAGTGATAACTTTCAAATGTAAATATTGCATACGCAAGTGTAGCAGAATTATAGGGTATTTGCTTCACGAAAGTGCTCCAATGTGTGCAATAGCACATAACAGGTGTGTCGAGAAAATTGCATTAGAATTACAGACAAATTGTGTACCAGAAAATAATGCATGTTCACACGCGGAAAAATAATCAAAATTGCGGCATGAGTTTATAGGAGCCACGTAGAGCAAAACTGCTCGAAAATTGCAATAATCACATGAAGCGGATTTGTATAAGATCTAATTAAAATGTGTAATTTAAAAAGAAAAGCATCACTTTCACACATGCGTGAAATTAGCTTCAATTTTGACATGTACGTGCAACAGAGGTGAATGTAGCAACTCTGACTTAATTCTGCTGCATGCAAGCCTGGTCTGATTGCACGCTATTTTGACATATCCTTTCTGCAGGCATTTTCTACACGTATCTGTCGCAATTTCCATGCAATTTTGCTGCACGCACATGTGCACTATTCCTACTTCGTAGGTAGCATTTATAAGCGGCAATTGTGATACGGTTTTAATGCAAGCATCTGCTATAATCATTTTTCGATAGAAAAATAGTAAAGTATGAAGCATACCATGCAAATGTGTTTGCACGATGCAAAAGCGGCAGAATTTGATACTAGGATACATACATATCCATCTTTTATAGAATCATCCATAGAAATATCTTTTTTACATAAAAAAACGGGAATTGTAAATGATAGAAAAATACATAAATTTCTTATCGGTTGTAAATTATACTCTGATAATATATCTTAAAATATCAAAAAATATTACTTGTGAACATTGGTCAGTGTTAATTAATATATTGATTTCTAAACGGTCAAAGCTGTAGATGTTTTTCTAAAACTATTACTTTGCTAAAATCAGCACCATGAAACAGCGATGGTTATATTCCATCGACGGTAACCCATCACTTACTTCAAATAAAATATAAAAAACAAAAATCATAAAATTTTAAAACATTGTCCAAATCACGACCAAAGGTCATCCCGGAACTCACACGATCCTCCATCAAAAAAATAAATAATTTCGTTTTTTCGACCGGTCACTCTTCACACTCACGTTCTTCCTAGCTTACAATTTGGAAAAGTAAAATAAATACGAGCATTCAAATAAAGTGAATGGTTATCTCTCTGGATCCGCGGCAAGACCGGAATATAAATCTCGGCCGAGCGAGAGAGGGGTGAGGGAGAAGCTCGTGGAGCAGTGTCGGGGAGGAAAAAAAATGCGCAGCTCCAGGTGAGGGAGGAGGGTCGAGGGCGCACGGGCCGGCTGATAGTAGCAGAAGAAAAATTCGCGAAGATCTCGAACAACGTGACGAACAGGAAGAAGGTACAAGGCATCAGCCTCTAGTATACCGGCCTCTCGGCCTGCTCTGCACCGAGAGAGTGAGAGAGAGAGAGAGAGAGGAGCTCCGAGCCAGGAAGAAGAAGCGAGTCAAGTTCAATATGTTCCCGTCGATTCTACGCTGATATAGCGGGAGGGCGCTCTCTCACCTAGCGTAAACGGATCATGAATCATGGGGGGGCCCCCGAGTAAAACTCCTCATCCGTTATCGGCGGCTCAATAAAACTCTTGGGCGCGCCCCTAATAGACCCCCGAGCTCCAGCCCCTCCTCCCTCGATCTTTCCTCCTCGCATAGACACGGAAATGTGCGCGGAAGCTCGCGAGACGCGACGAATGCTAACGATTCGCGCGTCGAGCCGCGATTACTCTTTTGTTTTATCTGGCAAAGAGGGGGGGGGGACACTTTTACGGGATCCAATTTCGCGATGCGCGAGCACTACTGCTGCGGAGAATGCCGGCCCATCAGTTTCGTTGAGAGGAGCAGTTGCCAGCCTGTTGGAGCTTCGAGGGGGTATTTGAACGGTAGGCGTGGGTGGGCTGGTTGGATGTTAATCTTTTAAGATTGTAGATTTATTATTTTGAGGATTGTTTTGGGAAGATGGAGTAGGAATCGTTGGTAATGGGATTTGAGTAGCTATTTTGGGATTGACGGTGTCGATAATTCGATGTGGAAATATTGCTCAATTAACGTGAAAGTTTTCAAGACTTTTCGAAGGGTAATATATTTGAATGGAATTAAACCCATAATAAGTATCAAATTAATTGAAGGAATGCCAGCTGTTTTTCAGCACTCTATTATCGAACGAATTCGACATTCATTTAGTTTAATTACATTTTTAGCGGGAAGTTGCGAGCGAAAAATAATTGAGATTTATTAAAAGAATCGATTGAATAGAATCTCTATTAAAATTTTCATTCCGTACCAGGGGCAATATTCTTTTTTTTTTAAATGGTCATTTTATTAATAACCGAATATCGTTTAAACGTACTACGCCGAATCGATTAGATCCCCCCGTTAAAACAAAAATGAAATCTATATATCGAACAAATTCGTATCTACATTTTAATCATCAATAAAAAAAATTTATTTTAGCTCTAAATCAATTTTATCGCTACTCCCTCCGCAGTTGTAAGTCGAAAAAGTTGCTAATAGCTCACATTAGATAATCGTCGCGCGGTCGATTCGCACTTGGTACAAATTCGTTTCTTGCTACGCAGCGATTAGGGCGCCAGTTTGATGTTGTAACGGGCGCGCGAGTTGCAGCGAAACTTTCTAGATCAAAAGTTACCGTCGAGTTTTAACGGCTCCGCGCGAATGTATGTGTGTGTGTGCTCGCGCGCGTAGCCGAGCTTTCGTCGAAGTTTTGGTAAGTGCCGGAAGCATCCGCAAGATCATCAGTCGACCGCTTGACAAACGACGTCTCGTTAAGAAAAGTTGCTTGGCCCGCGTGCTCACCGGGACTGGCTGTGTGCGGCTTAAAAAAGAAAGGTGGTTCGGGCACTTTGCACGGCGTTTATCTTCTCGCGGTTGTGTCGAATCTTGACCACGTTTTGCCCCCAGCTTGAAAGTTTGAAGAGGTGTTGTTGTAATGACTAATATGTTTTTCTAGTTTTTTGAATTATTATTATTAGAAAATCGTGAATGTATTATTCAAGTTTTAATTACGTCGATTGATCAATGTAAAATTTTTATAAAATAGTTGCAAAAAATGATAATTATTTATTTCAACTGAAAGTTTGTATCTAGATGAATACCTATAATTTCGTACATTTGCAACTTTTTAAAGGGAATCTGAAACCCATCATATTACTGAGAATACGAAAACTCATTTTTGTATTTAATTTATTGATTCATATTGGTCTAATATCTTATACAATCTAAAACAAACACTACTTAACATACAATAATAACTTTATTTTATTTTAATCAAAATTGTTTAAAGATATCCATATTTAAAGTTTGTTTATTTGCGCATATCTGAATAATTTATTAGTTAGTTTTAGATCTACTATAATTATGAGAACTTTAAAAAGTAAAGCGTAACGATTGTATACATTAAAATGCTACAAAACACTTGTCTACTACAAATTTATTAAAATAAAATATTTTATACATATATTTACCAATTATTATTCCTAAAATTAGAATTTTTTAAAAGTAAAGTATAATGAAAATAGAGCAAAGTAAAAATAAACTGATTTCCAATTCTTATACACTGTTATAAATTTTTATTTATAACAAGAAAAATCAAACTGAGATTTAGAATTGATTCGTTTCTTCCAATATCAAACACATATTACCAGGATAAGTTCGCAAAAACATGGGCGAGAAAACAGCTGTCACGGCGTGTCCGGTGTCACACACTTTCGACCCTCGTTCCCCCGAGGCGAGAAAAATCGCTTTTGGGAGGCAGTCGAGCAGGAAATTTTTCGTCTACGGGCAGCCGCGAACAAGAAGCTGGTAAGTATTGACACGGTCTCTTATTACTGAGCGGAGGAAAGCATAAAAGTGAAGGAGGAGCGACCGAGCGAAATATGAGACAATGAAGTCGCTCGATCTATGGGAATAGTCTTTGCAAACGAAATTGGGTGCTTGACAATGCGCTAACGATCTCTTTTTGATCGTACTGCGTGCTTGACTTTTATGTGCGAAGATGAATGTAAAACTTGATAGAGCACTTCCTTACGTTTTCTTTTTAATTTGTGTCATAAATTGTTCGTAATATAAGTGCAAATGCAAGCTAAAAGATGTATTTTGGAAAATAATAGTTAGAAGTAATGCAGACGTAAGGTACGGTAGAAATTAGTTTTGATGATATTATAATTCTGCTAAGATCAAAACCTTATTTTTAAATTGAAATTTAAAAATTGATTCTTACAAGAATAATTATTAAAATATGTTTTAACTTCCAGCCATATTTTTTTAAAGAAAGGAATAGTCGTAAAATAAATATTTAAAATAAAGAAAGAATAATATTTATTAACATGTACTATTTTCTTTTGATTACGTAAAGAAAAAATATTTGCATTATAATTAATATTAAACAAATACATTTGTTTTTTTTTTAATTATTACAAACTTTATCTTTAATTCGAATATTTAAATCAATGGTATTTATTCTTTTTTTTCATGTTTATATTATACGTGTATTTTATAACAATGACCTAAATTTTTTGAATATCTCATCATGAAAAATTTAATTAAGGAAATTTTAATTCGATATCTAAAGTTCTCTTTAATTTTTGCTCGCACATATTCTCGGGTGGCAATTATAATTTTTTAATTTAAAAACATGTAAACAATGCTTGTTTTCACAGGAACGAAAAGGTATCAAAAATGTTTTTTTTTAGCAGTACAAGAGTTTAAGGAGCAAGCATATTTAAGTCGACGCCGAAGTTACTTTAATCTCATTGTGGAAAAGTATACCACGAACTAGGCAGATAGTTACGCAGTTATTAGGGCTGACGTCAAAGAAGTCTGCTTACACGTGCTAAAGCCTACTTAGCGACAAAACTTAGGGAATTTATAATCAACGTATGTGAGCTTTAGGTTGCGGCAAGTAGGCTAACAACGTGCAATGTTACTTCAAAAGATTGCTATTTATTATTGTAGAGAAAGCAATAAGCTTATCAAACTTCGAAATAATTAGTGTCAACGTAAAATAAAACATAAGAATTGATCCTTCATAAACAAGTTCTCTTTACTATATAGTACTATTGAGAAACGTAAAATTTAATGTAATAATATTTTTCATTTTTTATTTTAACAAAATGCCTAGGGAAGGCGACAAAAAACATTTCGTTAATGGGCAAAAAATGTCCAAATTTTTAACAAGTTCAAAACTTATTATTTCATTATTATTTATCATGATTTATCATATTATTATTTTATTACAATTTTATAACTATATACTTTAATTTCAATTTAAGCTAGACTTTTCACTTCAAAATTTGTAGCAGTATTTATCCAACGATGTATCAAAACTGTGTCAAAAAGTTTTAAGAAACTGCATGTGATGCTTCAAAAAATTAAATCGGAAAATTTATGATGAAAAAACTTATACAAGATAAAAAACTATGATGTTAAAAAAAGATTACTAAATTTAAAATTACTCATGCAAGAAAATATTTTTATTTTACACTACATAGCTTTATTAACCTTATTACATTATATTTAAGTAAAACATTTAAGTTAAAATATTCAGAGAGAAAATTTCCGAGAGGAAAGTCTTCACCAAACGTGCTGACTTTTCTTTTCCTAAAATTACAATCCAACTCACATACATTATTTCGCGCGCAAATTAGATTATCATTCATTTGCTTATCGATATATTAATAGTAATAAGTCACCATTCGTTTACCATTAGCATACGATTTCCGCCTTTCGCCTGCCACCGGTTATTCATCATCATTTAAGGCAGCAATTTTGACTAACAGTCGATGAGGTTATCAAAATCGCATGCATTACTTATCTCGACAAGTAATCGATAATTTTACTAAGGTAACGGCATAAATCATGCCTTCCTGCTCTGGCAAGGAGCAGTTTTAGCTGCACCGGGTCAAGAGGTTGAATACTGCAGACTTGCTTATGACCTCATAGAGATTGTTTTTGGTGCAATGTTTCTGGCATTAGGTAACAGGCAAGATTCTGAGTTTGCGTTTAATCAATCATTTGGTAATTTTTTTAAGGTAGCTTTTCATTTTGCACGTCTAGTTTTGACAAGCATAACTCATTTTTCATTTCGCTTTTATGATTAAAAGTTAAATAACGATAATTACCTTTCATGGTATTAATTATTCAATAATCTGTTAAATATAATTTTTCAGTTTTAATTTAAAATCAAAGGCTTTTTATTTCGTATAACTGAAATTAATATTCAATAACAAAAATTATATTATAATTATACAAAATATGCGTTTTTATTTTCCAGAGTAAGTATGAATATGTATATGAAACGTATTATACATTTGCGATATGTGGGGATACATAAGTAGATACACTCTGAATATATCAGACGATGTCTTGTTAAACTTGACACGTATCTACTTACAGAGAATATGCTCACTGCTTTCCCTTTGTAAGTAGGCGGATTGTTTAAATAAATGTCAGTCTCCAATAAATTTTCTATTTCCTTTCTTTCTTAAAAATGTATATTTACAATTTTTCCTTTAACTCACTAACTTTAATGAACTTGCAAAAATTTCAGGAAATCAAAACGAACATAAAACTTGCCACGCACAGCCGGCGCCAGCGTTTCCAGATCGTTGTAAAAACTTTTCGCATTAATTACCGCGTCTTTTATCAAGCACTCATCGAACCCATCGAGACGACCAATTACCCTCGCCGCACGACGACGTCAATACGATACGTAATGAATACATATTCCCTCTCTCGACGTCCGCCGCACTGCCTTTCAGGTCCTTCAACTTTCGCCCTATTACCCCTCATTCTCGGCGGCGCGCTCCT
Source organism: Eupelmus urozonus (assembly GCA_900480035.1). Classification (NCBI taxonomy): domain Eukaryota; kingdom Metazoa; phylum Arthropoda; class Insecta; order Hymenoptera; family Eupelmidae; genus Eupelmus; species Eupelmus urozonus. The sequence continues at coordinate 5,574 of UELX01005489.1, read as the reverse complement.
CTCTATCTCCCTCTCTCTCCTTCTCTTTCTCTTTACGACTCTCCTCCTCTCGCCTTCGAGCTCTCGGCTTTCATTCGTGTGCTCGCGCGCGCGCGCGCGCGGGAACGCTAAAGTATCCGGGAGCTAGTCCCCCCCCCCTGACCCCCCGGAAACCGCGAAGACAAGTAGGATTTGTCCCGCAAGGTTTATACACGCTCGTCTCCCTCCCTCTCTCGCTCTTGCATATGGCCGAATAATAGATGCGGACGCGCACCTTTATCCCGTGTACGCTTACACATGCATATGCATATTACGCGCGTCGTAATATACGGAAATGCGCAATGGTTCTGGCATAGAGACAGGCGAGCTTCCGTCTGTGTGCGCACATGTATATGTATGCGCACGCGTGTGTACGTATTATTACTCGCTGAAATACCACCGAAAAGTTGCATCGGGCAAAATTAGGCCAGGGTAGAGGGGAAGAGCATAATGGCTCGCCGGAAGCGGGTTTTCGCTCGGCTCGTTCATGCGAACTTTTCGCGGCTCGCGACACATCGGCCGCAGCGGCTGCATGCGTGTCCTCTTCTTCCAGCGCGAAATCATCGTTGCGAGCTGAAATGTGTCCATGAGTAAGAGAGAGAGGTGGATACACGCGCGTGCGCGCGAGCAGTGATAATCAGAGGTTGAAGGCGAGGGGATGCGGTTTCGGTGCGGCGATCGGTGATGATGAGCGCATGTTTTGGAGATGAATGTGCCGTTGTTGTTTTTTTTTTTTGTCTTTGTGTCGCGTTAAACAATGGTATTGTCGATGCGTTTTGATTGTTTCTATTGCTTTTAGCGTTTTGATGAAAAATGATTTTAAAATATTGGTAAAAAGTTCTGGGCGGTTATGGTGTTCTGATATTTATTAGCAGGGTACTGCAATTTGAGCTTTTGTTGATCTTTAATAGATTTATCATGAAATTATTCCAAACTTATTCCGATATATATATTCCAAACAAACTATTATTCCCGACCAACCAACCAACGCGCACCTCTCTAAAATCGTCACAGTCAGCGCATCCACCATCGCAGTATACTTTCCCGCTGAAAAACGCTCGCCTGAAATCCGCGGGGCAATCACATTTTTCGTCGCTCGCCGCGCGGACTCGCCGAAACAGCATCGGGGCTATTCATCAATGGGCAGCGAAAAAATCCGGGCGCACTGCATCAGTTTTCAATAAAGCATTAACCAACGTCCGGCGCAACGCGCGCGCGTCAATTTGACGGATCGCGGCCGCGAGAAAGAAGCCCGAGAGCGAATTACTCGAGCGCGGGGGAGCCGCGGAGAGTAGACCGCATGCATCACCCGGGCAGCAAGGCAGGCTGACGTTGATGTAGGTGGCGTGTCCTCAAAACTTATTTCCAACTTGGGCCGACTTTATTTAAATGAATAGCCTGGGCACGCGCCTGCAGCCAGATAACGTGGAGACGTTGGGGAGGGGGGAGCAGAGAGCAGTCTGAGTAGAACGGGTCTATCTATTTATTCGCGGAGAGGAAGAGAGAGGAGGGGGGGGGGTGTCGGAAAGGAGGATGAATATGGTAAGTTTTGGGAGAGTGATGGGAAGAATGATGTTTAACGTCTTATGTTTGGAAGGTAGATGGGCGTCTGTTGGGGTTGCTTGGTGGTAATATTTTAAGAAGTAAGCAAATTGTTAGGTTTATAATTGATATTGAGTCATGAGTTTGAAGAATAAACAATATAAAAAACCATCAATATTTAAAAATTTTTAGTTTTACTATTTCGTTTATACAAATTTCTTGCATTATAAAAATAGTATGTAAAATATTTAATAAATACTTGATGAATAATTAAAACAAATAAATACTTATTTTGGAAAAGTAATATTTGTATATATAAAAGAAAGAAAAATTGATAAACTAAAAGGCACTTGTTTAATGAATTTTTATTTACAAAGTTAAAGGCACTCAATTCTTCGAAAGTAATTCTGTACCAGATTAACAAGAAATGTAGGACGAAAACTTTATACATGAAGGGGAATTCGTTCGAATAAGTTTCATTGGAATTCGTGAATTCTCTCAAAAGTTATTGCGACTGACATGCTAACAAACAGAGCTGAAATCTTCCTAACTTAAGATAAGCCAAAAACATTACTTTGTTTTATTAGCCCTATCTTAGAATTTTCTTCAAGCTTTATTTACTTTTGTTTTAAATGCAATAAAATAGTTACCACAAACTTAAATGAAAAATAGCAAATGATTCAAAAGTTATCCCGCAAATTAACTTCCAGAGCAAAGTAATTTTTAATTCGATTAACACAACAAAAACCTGCTAGGAAAGTAAACCAAGCATTAGTAAACAAAGTTATTCCTTAACTTTCCCATCAGTTCAGCACTACGATGAATTGTTTATCTTTACAAACCTAGCTCAATAAAAAATGAAAAATAATTCCCTAGAATAACAAAAGAGCCCTTAATCCAAAGAGCCGCAATCTGCCTATCCGCAATCGTAGGAGGGAGAAAAGAGGAAGTAAGTGAATAAAGGTAGAACAGACAAGATTTAGAGAGCAGTACTGCACAGGGGTGGGTGGCTTTCAGCGAGCCTGGACTCCCTCTTTCTCCCTTGCGCTCGGTACTTAGCTCTCGTGAAATTAGCCCCGTGTGCATAGGTGAAATTGCAAAATTAACCCTGCTGCGAAATTAATCTGCTTTGTTACACGCCAGCAAAGCGGGAGGGCAGAGAGTCCGATGTGCGAAGTTGTTGCCACTAAGTCTAGCTTTCTCTTGCTCTTTCTCTCTTCCCTTGACTTCTGGGCTATCCTGATCTATTACGGCAATTACCATTTCCTGATGGTAATTAAAAGAAAATTGGTCTATTTGTCAGGGATAGAAATTGATATTTTTATCATTTTTGTTAGTAGTTTTGTAAATATTTTCATCTCTGAAATAAATTTAATTATTTCTTGATTAGCGAGTTCTTTCTTATTTTATAATACTCTCATTTATTAAAGAAATCGGTTTAAATACACATTGATACATATTGAAACTACACCTAATCGTAATAAATACAAAAAGTGATAAAACGCACAAAGAAATTGAATTATCAATTCGCAAGCTTAAACACTTCAACTTCCTGCCTCGGCGTGCATCATCAACTCTATACCCCGTATTATCGCTCAGCCAAACGCAAGCGGGATGTAACAACACCGAGATATTCGTTAATAACCGCTTAAGTGCTTCCGGTATATCTTAATTTTCTCAGGCTATGTTTGCGATGGGATCCCGAAAGTCTTGATGTTCCTCGACGCACGATCAGGGCGGCACACGCGCGCCTCTACACACACGTAATATGCATGTGTATAATCCAGCCTAGACTCGTGCACCTCGAGGCTACGGAAAACGCCTCCGACAAATATTGATCATCGACCGGGACAAAGGCAAATGTTGATCCGCGGAGCTCGCGCGCGTCGATCGCGCCGTTATAACATCCAAGTATACACTTGCGTGCCTGAGACGCGCGAAATTCGCCTTGCGCCTCGAGAAATAAACGAGATCTGCAGTAGCAGATGCGCATGGATTTGGGAGAGTTTTCTCGCCGGCATATCGATTACGGGAAGCGAGACTTCATTCATTCGCGCAGCGTCGACGTTTTCAATGCCAGTGGAGAGGCAGCTCCTCTTACAGCGGCTCCTGGACATTTTTCTTGCACTTAATTTCTTTTCATCGCATTCTGTCTGTGTAGACTTGCACTTTGCTTTTTCTTTTCCGGCGTGTCTGAGGATTCGTCCTTGAGCAGCGCCGAGCGCGGCTTTTTCCGTGTCGCTTCTCGACATTACTTTCCGCTCCTCCCATCCTTTGCACTGCTCGAAGCCGTCTCAGCAGCCGTCCTCAGTCTGTCCTTTTTTCTTTTTTTTGGTGCCTGCGCTACGAGTATCCGCGGCACCCTCGTTGAATCTTGCTGTATATAAATAGTCTGGCTCTCCGCATTGATATAATGTATCAGGGTGAAAATGAAGTGGAAGAGATTCGCACTCAGTACTCTTAAATGCCGCAGACCTTTGTTCTTGTCGCTTGTATATATGTGTTTGGAACTGATGTGATTAAAGGATTTGTCTTCTTGTTTCTGCATTTTTTGCGGTTGTCGTGTACTGATGTAGTCTAAATGTATCAAATTAACAAAATTTCTTTTATCTTAGTAACTTTGAATTATTCAACTAATGCGAGCATGTCTTAAAAAATTAAACTCCCTAAAAATAGAGTGTCTAGTCATAAAGTAATTCGATATTTATGCATGATTAATTTTTCTAAATACCATTAAAGTACAACTATTATAAAATTATTTTATAACGAATAATAAATGGAAATAAGAGATTACTTGAAATTCACTTATACGAGGAAACACGCGAGAAGAAGCTACTCCTAATCTGCATACGAAGAAGCGGTACGATGAGTCGCTCGGCTAGTCCATTTCTCGTCAGCATAGTACGCAGGTGTTCACCCTGCGCGAGAGGAACGGGACGAGCGGTTATGTGATATGGAAGGGAGTAGTAGTAGCTCTCACCCTCGATTCTCTCGCGACCTGACAACTCGTGTATATACTATATAGTTCCTCTCCTGCGTCTTTCGCGAGTGAAGGACGCTTGCTTACGTAATGAACGTGTATAGTCTTGCTCGCCACAAACCACCCTCCTGCTCTTAGTAGTTTAGTGCCGAGGAGACCATATTTCGGCTTGGACTGCACGTTTCAACTTGCCGACTCGAAATTTCTTAAGGAACGTGAGAGCTACGAAAACGGGGTGGTTTATGCGATACAGAGAGTGCAATTTCATAAAAAGAGTTTTTTATTTTTTTAACGAGTGCGGTATTGTAATTATAAAATCATCTTCTGTTTAGATCATAATTTATTTAATATCTAAGTAAATTATCCTTGAATTTTTTAAGTCATACCGAGAGTGACATTAACCTTTAAGGCGACTTGGGAGGTCAGGGTAGGTTTCATTACGTAGTTTACAAACTACGCTTTTAATTTACACAATTCTGTAAATATTTAAGTTTTCCACCATTCTGCTGGCCTCAATGAGTCGTGGAAGATTAAAAAGTGCTAAGAATTTTGTAAATCAAAAGCGTATTTTTTAAACTACGAAATGAGACGTATAGCCTTACTTCCGCAGTTGCCTTAACTGGCACAATTAAATATTTGAATATTTGAATATTTGCCGGTGTTGAATATTTTTGCTCGAAAATTTTATCTGAAGTAGATTATGAGGTGATTTTTAAAATGTAATTGGTTTTACAGAGATTAATTCCAAAAAACTTTCAGGTCTACTGGACCCATAGTGTAAGTTAAAGGATTTCTGGCATTTTATATATTTATAAAATAAATTTTCAAGATTTTGATTTTGAATTAGACTGAATTTATTTTGGAGTCCAAGGGCTAGTAGCTTGTCTTCGTGCTACGAGCTCTTGATGCAGACTGCTTACATTTTCTTTCGCAGAGAGTACGTTGAGTATGTTGTTAATTTAGGTGGTTCCATCGGGGGATGGTGATCACCTGATTGGCGCATTTTTATTGGAGTGGGTGGTGGCCATCGGTCA
>UELX01005488.1:0-13561 GCA_900480035.1 Eupelmus urozonus | reverse complement strand
ATTAATAATAATAATTTCAAAATAATTATAATTTTTTAAAAGTTGAATAAATCAATGTTTAGCTTTTAAAATGAATTTAAAAATGAAATTTGTATTTAAATTCTGTAACTGAAAAATAAAAGAATGAACTGAATTTACTATCAATGATTATTTTGAAGTGGTTGTATTATACAATAATTTATTCATTCCTTTCTGAAAATATAATTGCTCATATATAAGTCACTTTCATAAAAATTATATGATTTACGAACAATTTTTAACAGCGCATCGTATAAAATAGCATGTGTTTTAATGAAAATAAACGGTAAATTTTTCTAAATATAATTTAAACATTTTTTTTTGTTTTTTGTTTCAAACATTTAACGTAAATAAATACTTTATATGCTGCAGTATTATAAAAATTCCCCGATTAGTTTGATATTTTCTATTTAACATTTTTATAAAAAAAAACAGAAATATTCGCGAAGCTTTTGCAACATCAAAAAGTACTATCAACATTTTCAAAGCCATCAAAATTTGCTTAATAAAGATAACTTATCACATCAACCGGGCCCCGCTGTCAAAAAAGCTTCCTCGGTCGAAATCACCAACTCGAAAAAAAAAAAAAATCACACTGCTCCACACCACAAGCAGCATCTGTTACACTCCCCGCAATCTATAGACACACGCTCCGTAGACGCACACAGCCTCGCATAAGCCTCGAGAGCACATCTCTCAGCTTCGAAATGTCGAGCGGCGAGGGTCACGTGGTCCGCCAAAAGCTCCCTGCTGCACCGCCCGGTGAGGGCGCACACCAGATAGAGCTACTGTGACTCGTGCCTCGGCTGCAGTTTTATCCCGTACGCGCGGCAGAGCGAACCCCACGGGATACACCGGCCATTCAGTCGTACCAGTGCTCCCTCTCTCGCTTCTCTCAATTGCATCTCGCGCACATGCGCCGGATGCGCGTCTCTTTAATCGTGAAAGTGCACCTCTTTATAAACGCTCCTTTCGGCTCTGCTCTATTTTACCTGCGCTCCTTTTTGCCCGGCTGAATCCGCCGCTTCTCGTTGCTGACGGGGGTATACATCCTTGCGCTCGCGCGCCCTTTTGCTTTGAGTGTATAGGTGCGCATTTTTCGCGAGCTAGGGGCCAAGACTAATCGATAACGGACGCCTTAGACTACCCATGCACGTTCTCGGCTGAAGTAGCGGTGAGTTTGGCCTGCGAACATTTTTTATTAAGCTTGTTTATTGTACGCATGGGTTTGTGGAAATAATTTAGCTGTTGGTTTTTGTTACGTGTGTAATTTCGGTTTAATAGTAGCGATAAACAATGTTTTGCACAGTGTTTGAATACAAATACAATGTCTTCTTTTGCTTAGCTAGAGCCGAGCATTCCGTTTCATTTCGTAACGTTTAGTTGAGAATCAAATTTAGAGTTGCGATTTCAAAGTGTATTTTTAGATGAATGAAAGGAAATTTCGTTGGACATTTAATCAAAGTGCATAATATTGTAAGCGCGTTGGCTTTACTGTGTAAAGGAATCGCCGTTACTGCAATCGCTCAATCAACGAAGTCACGTCGAATCTGAACAATTGCAATAAATTGCACTTGATTTATGTAGGGCAAACCGTTTTTCGTTTTCTGCGAATAAGATTTCATTATGAATAACGTTTATTGAATCTGAATATTGCTTTTACATTCTGTTATTTTCCGTTCGAAAAAATTTTTTTTTCACCATCGTGCAAAAAATCAAGATTCATTTTTTATTTATAACTAAAATTCTTAAATATATTCCAATTTTATGTACTTTAAAAAGTGTTATTACCAGTAAATGAGTTAATTAAAGATTTTAAAATGTTGTAAATTTATAATGTAGCAGGTAGCTATACAATTATGGAACGTCGATAAGTAGGAATCTTCCATACCTTCTTAGAAACAAAAAATTAAAATTTTTAATATAATAAGTATATATTAGAAATGATATTTTTATGTATTTTATAAAGTTTACATAAATTTTCCTTGACATGCAGTTTTATGATTAATTATGTACTGTATGTCATTAAATCAAGAGAATAATTTAGTACAATGTAATTATTGTAGAAAAGAAAACTAATTGAAAATTTAAATATTTCTATTGCCTATAAGTCACGCAGATCATTTTTATCAAAGCTACAAAAGATAACATGAGCAATTCAGTAGTTTCATAAACCTTACTTGAATGTTTTAATAAGCTGGTTTTTATTAGAACATGCACTTTTGTACTTTGTAGATACTTTCCTAGCAAGTGCGGATACAGTATAATTCTAGGATTCAAGCTGTAATTTAAACTTCTTAGAAAGAACGTTTATTTAAATAATCTAAAATGATAGAATTTTAAATAAAATTTTACAACAAATCTATCAGTAATTAATAATTGTGCACCGTATGTATAAGTTTAGTACGACCAGTGCTTGAAATAAGTCGTAAGTGTGGAACTTTATTTTTAATTTAATTTTGAAAAATTTCTATTAGACGTAAGTAAAATTATACTTTCTTCGAAAGTGTAGCTTTTCAAACTTTTACTTATCACGTTAATTATTCACTGGAATCATAGAAAGTCTAAATAAATTACAAAGTATTTTTCTTAAAGCTAAATATATTAAGCATTTTCGCCAATTAAATTATTAGTTAAAGTATAAACTATAATTACTAAGTACATTTTGATGTATATATAAAAAGAAATTGAAAAAAATATTTATTTAAAATTTTGAATCATCTCAGTTCGTAATGAATTATTATAATCTAAACATTTTAAACATCAAATAATTTACATGCACGATTTCACTTAATGCTCAATAATATTATTTGCTTTTGAATTTTAGTGCTATTTCATTTTTTAAATGTAAGTGACTGTAAAATAAGAGAATCCCTTGTATACATGAAACTTCTTCGAAATAATTATAATATTTTTCAGCATAAATTTAAAGCTTATTATATAAACTTAACTTTTGCAACTATACAGTAATTTTATTTTATTAAGATATTAAATTATAATAATAATATCAATAATAATAATAATAAAAATAATAATAATAATCACAACAACAGCAATAGTAATAATATTCACAATACGTCCATCAATACAGCCGGCACTGCATTCCCAATAAAACGTCTCTACTACACGACAGCGATCTGCCCTTGATGACAGCATCTCGAGAGCAAGCAGAGTTACGCAAGCTCTTCGAAGAGGGCGCGCCTCCGGCCGCTCGCGGCGTGCCCACATGCAGTCCGCGAAGTTCAAAAACCCGGCGCGGCGCTTGGCTTCCGCGAAAGTATACCGAGCGCATAATTACCGAGACATTATTGCGGCAGCGGATTCCTTTTTTTTACCCCTCCTTATATATCTGCTTTCCTCTTTTTGCGCTCCGATCTCCGGCCCGGCTTTGCCTATGCGGAACCTGTTTTTCGTAGACTTTCTCGCGATCCTCTTGAGAGCAACTGCGACATTAAAACATCGTCGCGCCGCTAACCGGCCGAAGTGATTGATTGCAGGAGGACGTGGAAATAAACCGCGATTGCCGGTAGGTTGTTGGCCTAATTGTATGCCGTACTGGCCTGTAATCACGGGGATTCGATCCACTGTCTCGTGATTTTTCTGGGACGTTAATTCCTCTTTTGTAATGTATGATAGAGTCGATGGTTTTTCACTGGCAGGATATCACGTTTTTTGGTCTGGATTGATTTTTAGTTTTTGATCCTTTTGATAAAGCAGGAATCGGTAATTGAACCTGCTGGCTACAGGCTGTACGTGCTTGTTCAACTTTGGAATTTAAATCTATAGTCCTTGTACGAAATGGCTGTGCATAAAGGAATGAATACTTATTTCGGTTATTACTACTTTTATATTTTTAAGAGAATAAGATTTCATTTTACGAGATATTACGTTTTATTATATCATTTTACGAGATTACGAATACTACTATAAAGAATGAACGTCCGAGGAATTATTTTGTGCAGTTTCTCTTGCAGTTCAGATCTTACGTGCTTGAGTTGCGACATCTAACAATAAAGTTCAATAATACGTCGTAACTGTTTTAAAAACAAACGTAATAAAATAAGCGGTTGACCAAAAATGCGTCAACAATTTACTTAAACTTAACTAGCAATCGATTACAAGGTCGTAAATATTTAAAAGATAAAAATAGACTTAAATTTTATGAAGATTATTGATTGCACAAACAAAATTGTAGAGATTGTTAAAGATTTATTCCTGTGTAATACAAATTAAAAATTTAATTTTTTCCATTCTAAATGTAGTAATTGTGTAATTAAATTTAGGTGATTTTGTTAAAAAAATGAATACGTATAATTGCTAACATAACATAAAAATATGCTATGGTAATAAGGAAGCTACTAATATATTTTCATGTACATACTTACCAAAATTTGAAACTGAATCCCTATAATCATCATACTAAAAGACATCTCTAAATCAATAAGAATCTATTAAATCACACAAAATATGAAATTACATCTCGCTAAAGATTATCCTTTCACGTTTTACGAACTACACAGCACAACAAATTAAGTCAGAAGTTATGGTAGCTCTAGTAACATTCAGTTGATTTTATAACTTTTTTATGGACTAATATATTTATAATTTCATTAGTTAAACTGAAATAGAACGTTATTCCATAAAGAATCAAAATCAAAGATATTACTCTTGGGTGACTTTACTGTCCGAGTGGTTCTTATAGTATAAATGGAATAAATACGATTTATTTTCATTTTGAATAATTAATTACAATAAACAATTTGCACCAAAAACAAAAACATTAAAATTTTTACAGAATAATAAACAACTAAAAACAGTATTTACTTAAATGTTTAAAATAAATTGGATAAAATTAGTAAATATATTAGATAATAAATTGGCAATGTTTATTCTAATCACAAAATAAATAATGTTCAATAAAATACAAATTATTTACAAATATCTGGTTCTTAAACAATTCTGTACGTTTGATATTTATTGACAAGAAATATAAATTTCTCTACGCTACATTACAGGTAGTCATGACGTCACATATATTGCTTACGTCATGAGACATCAGCTTTTGACCAACCTATCTACAGGTCCATTACAGGTAGTCATGACGTCACATATATTGCTTACGTCATGAGACATCAGCTTTTGACCAACCTATCTACAGGTCATCTGCTCGGGTCGCCTTTAACATTTTCTTCTTCTTGATAAAGTTAAAATATGCTTGATATCTTTTGTTACGAATTTAATTAATTATAATACAATTTATTTAAATAATCTGGAATAAACCTAGAAAAAAAAGAAAAAAAGAAAAAAAACAGCTGAAAAGAAAAAACTAGCGCTGTCAAGCATATGTGAAGCATAATATCTTCTTCTAAATTTTGCAGTCAGTTTAACTAGATTTTGGTAACGCGCGTTTCAATTATATGCAAAAATGAATAAAATATGTTTGAGAACAAAATATCTGTTTAATTTTTTGCTCGCAAAAGTTTCGTATTATATAGAACACTTTTCTTCGAGTCTTTCTCTAAATCTATATTTTCAAGAAGCAAAATCCGTATTGGCTTAAGCATTTTATTAAAATTATAAAGAAGTTATAAAATGAATGATTTTATTAATAAAACTTATAGAATTTCTAAAATGTTTTATAAATGTCAAATGATTTATTAAAATTTATATAGAAACCACTACGACTAAACGTGGTCTACAGGGGAGCCGCATTAGAACTTCTTTAATGGTTATTAACATTTTGTATAAAATGAATATTTAGTAATTTTAAATGAATGAAAATTACTTAATATTCGAAATTATTAAACAAAATTTTACTACTCTAAACGAGCTTCAACGGACATAAATAAACTGCTATTTTTCCCTGTATAGTAAGAACTGTATGTAGAAAATTAGTTTGCTTAACCAAATTTGTTGCGAATTTTTAAAAGTAAAGAATTATAATCACTAAATAAAGCGACTTGTTTGAATTCTCAAAAATTTATATGCTTAAAATTTTAAAATTGAAGTTCAATTGACGAAAAATTTGAAAATGTCAGTTAGGTGTTAAAATAGAGGTCATCGTTATTGAATCGATTAACAAGAAAAAGCAGAGATAAGAAGCAAAGAGTAGTTTTATTCGACGATGACTTGACCGCTGTATTATTTAAAATCTTTAATAACCGTATTTTAAATAATATCTACCACAATTATTTTGTATCCTAACATTGATATAAAATTTCAAATGCTGCAATATACAATTGCAAATAAATTCATTAAGTTGCATAAAAACTCACATTTGATTCGATCGGAATAAGAACATTTCAAATTGTCACCGGTACTTCTCACAACTCTCAACCGTAATATCTCAGATCCAATATTGAAAATAACAATCTTTGCTAAACAATCTGCATTGATTAATAAAAGAAAATCATCAACGAAAGACATCCCGAAGAAAAGATCGATTGCCTCAGGAAAATGATAACAAGAATATCCCGGAAGCTCGTCAAAGCTTCACGTAGGCGGCGCGCAAGCTCTGGCCCTTTAGCGATGCGTTAATGGCCGTGCGGCGCTCTCCAAATCTAAAATTAATTTCGCAAGACTAAATATAAACGAGGAGATTCTCGGCGGGCATACGACACGGCAGCCGCGGCCAATTGTTTCCGCATCGCACATTCGCCGGCTCCCCCTAGGAGGGAGAGAAAGAGTGCAAGCTCTGCGGGCGAACGAACTGATCAGGATGTGAGGATGATGATGATGGGATCTGTTACAATAGCCTCTGGATATACGTGATGCTTAAACGAGCTGGCGCGACTTTGATCCATTTAGCGAAAGCGTTCGGGAGGATGCTTTGTCTTTTGGAGTTTTTGTGAGGAACAGTTGGAAAATGTAAAAATTAGATGTGAGAAAATAAATGCAAAAGATGGGTTTTGAAGAGTAACTATTTCAAGATTGTTGAAAGTGATTTTAAGATCGGTGATGCAGCGTTTGTTAAAACAATTTATTTTTACTCGCGGGGCACTGTTTCGTAAATGATCTCATTTCTATAGTGAAGCAGGCTCAACAAATGTCATGATTTATCGTTGTACATCAATAAGAAAATTGCTTTAAAAATCAACTAATAGGGCACTGTATTTGATGCTATCTATATATGAATCAAATGCGTACATTTTTATGCTGTCATAAAAAGATGGTATACCAACAATATGACGTATATTCTTTCTAGCTATTTGAACAGTAGGTAAACTTCACGATGTTAATTCTTTACATTATTCGTGATTTTTTAAATTATGAAAGGTATAATGTTTTAATTTCTAGTTATTTATTCACAAATATTGATAATATAATCGTTATTATAAATATTACTTTTTTAAGAAAATTCGTTTATGTTAATCTACGAAAATTAAATTTATGGTTCTGGTAAACTTCAAACTAAAATAAATCAAGCTATTAATAACTTTTATTACAATAAATAACAGGGATACAGTACAACAAAATTAATTATTAAATATTAGTATTCTAGATACATTATTTTTATACTTTTAATTTTAAATACTTATATCTGTATGTACTTATAAATACTTAAATTTAAATAATAAAATCTTTAATTTCTCGTTATTTTAAAAATAATTTACTTATACATATTCCGCGAAAATTTCAACTGTAGCCGGACTATTTTCAAAACTAGATCACATCATTTTCTGTGCTTGTTGAATTTCTTTAATAAACAAATTATTAGCACTTACATCAAAGCATTTTTAAATTTCAAAAAAATTCTAAAATTAACATGACAAAAGTGAATAAAGATAAAAGAGCGCATGTTTTCAGTTAATTATTATAATACAAATACAAATAGCTACGCATTATTTTTTTTATAAAAATATATATTTCTTCTAAATATGAAAAAAGAAAGTTTATCATAACAACTGTTACTTTATAGCTTTTGAAACGTAACGTAAAACAAACTTTCTTACAGTATGAGCATAAAACGAAAAGACATTTAAAGGTACGATTGCAAGCTGTCGTTGAGGTTTTTCAATTGGCCAATAAAAATCCATTTTAACTGTCCGCATACTGCCTGCCACATTGCACGCGAATAAATTGCTCTTAATCGCTGCATTAAGGTCAAACTGTTAAATGGAAAGGCTCCTACGCGATGTTCAAGTCCTTCACAATTTCATCCAAATCTCGACACTATATCCGACTTGGCAAGGATTAAAGAATTTCGGTCTCTTTTGCTGTACAAAGTACGATGAATCATTCTCTTTTCGGAGTTTCGAAGTTGATTATTGATAAATATGAATAAAATAATAAAAAGATTTCAATAGAATTTTACACGTGAATATTTAAAACTATGTCTAATAAGAGAGCTTGAGAATCTTTCTAAAATTCTAAAATTATTCCAAACTTTCTGTACATTTTTGCACATGATTCGAAACTCTTGACTCTTTTATTCTGGTTAAGAAACCGAAAAAATTTTTTTTCTAATTTCTGGAAGTTATTGCATTCAAGTTATCGACTGTTTTATAACTAAAACTTGATTAAAGCAACTTTTGAAGAAAATTTAATTGAAAAAAATAAAATGTAAATCTAATAATGGTAATAATACCTTATAAGCGTTGATCAGATTATATTACAATAGAATAATTTGCTGTTTCCATTTTCAACTAAACTTTAAACGTTACTCCTTCACCAATTCACATGATTAACGTAGTAATAAAACTTAAACATCTCCATTTTAAAACAACAAAGTAAAATCTTATCAAAGAAAATTGACGAAAAAATGTTCAAAGTCGAAGCTACAGTTGGCCAACTACTTCCGATACAGGTTGCTCTTTCTCGTTCATATCCCGCCTACTAATTGTTGCGCTCGTACCTGATATAACCGGGCTAAGAAGCGAGACAGCAAACGGAAGGTCGGCGTCATTGTAATTTTGATTGCCCTAATCGAATAATGAGAGAAGCTCACGTCCGAATGGCAAACTGGAGCAACAAGAGCAGGAGCGAGCATCGGCTAAGCAGCAGTCCGCGTCGAAGCAGATTCGTTTGACTTGCGCGTGCTCTCACTGACGCCGTCGTCGGTCAGATTTTTCCACTTGCCAATTTATGAATGGGACATCGCGAGGAAAAAACGCGATCGCCGTCTTTGGGTTACTTGTTGCACTTATTGCGATATTGAACTTGCTTGCTCGGCTCGCATGATTCGTTCGGCTTCCGTTCTTTTTTTTTTATTAATCATTTTGATTTAGCTTTCATTATCAAACAATTATGTTCATGAAAATAAAATGCTTTATTGAATTAAGGTTTTTATAAAAATTAATGAACGTACATTTTTTTTCTGTTTTCAGTTTTTAAAGAATTTTGTCCTAGTATAAGAAGCAATCATGGAAAACAAAAACGGGGAAGCTTTAAATATGCAACGAGTACAAAATTCGTGCAAGTAAGTACACGAGTTTCTATTACGTAAGAAAAATAATTATTCGAAAGAAATTTCTAAATTAAATAAACATTAATTGAAGTTTCGTTCAAAATGAATCAAAATTAAAAATAATTTTTTTAATTGCTTTTATTTCCAAACTTTTTAATTTAATAATTTTATGAAACCTCGTCGGAATAAAAATTTCAGAGCTAACTCTGCCTTACCCGATAGTGGTTCCATGAGGCCGCCAACGATAGGACCGAGTTTAGAATCACCCGAATATGACCCACACAAGCATCGAAACAGACCACATCCTACTACGTAAGTAAAGGAAATTAAAAAATTGGATAATATTTTATGATTGGGTAGGCCATTCAAAATGACGAAGCACGTTTTATAAGATACTGGCCGTTCAAGTATGCATTTTGTTTATAGCGTTTAAAAACAAGTATAAAAATAGATTAATGTAATTAATGCGACAATTATATTTAAGTAAAATAAATCACGTAATTAACAGCTCTACGTAGTAAATTCGCTGCATTCATTATAAAATTAATAAAAACTTAGTAAATAAGTGAAAGGTTTTTTTTGTACATAAGAGTTTCTTGTATATACCCCAAATACTATCTTTGAACACATTTTTTACATTAAAAAAAATTGTTATTATTTTATTATTGCAATAATATAAATTAGAATTCACTATAAATGATAAAATGCAGTTCGTTAGTACAAATAAATTAAGAAAAAACAATTTTTTAAATATTATTTAGAGAAAATCTTGTTCGAGTAGATAACTATAAAGAATAATATGTAAAATGAATACAAAAATTTTAATGTTAAAAGAGCTTGTACTTTAAAGAGTTAATAATAAACTCAAGCAGGGAAAAATAAATTGTTATAATTTTTCACAAATAAATAATAGTTATAGTAATATTACTGTATTAATCTGAGATAAATTAAAAATTATTTCAAAAGAAACATAGTAATTATATTGTTATAATGCAGTCCGTAACTTGCACCCCTGAGACATACGCTATACCTTGAGACGCTAATTGACGGGTTGCCTACAAGCAGGAGCGTCGCTTCTTACAACGCTTAATGAATCATACCGTAGCTCGTTAAAAAAGAAATACGAAAGCCTCATTAACAATTCTAAATTTCAACTTGAAACAGGAAGCTTAAAAAATGTAAAAAAAATATGTTTTCAGAAACACGGAGACGCTGATTCATCTTCTAAAGGGCAGCTTGGGCACTGGTATACTGGCTATGCCAAACGCCTTCTGCAACAGTGGCCTCGTCACGGGGACCGTGGCGACAGTTTTGATCGGCATCCTATGCACCTACTGCCTGCACATACTCGTAGCAGCTCAGTACGAGCTTTGCAAGCGTCTTAAAGTTCCTATACTTAATTACCCGCAGAGCATGAAAGTCGCCCTTGAGCAGGGTCCGTCGATCTTTAGGCCGCTAGCTAACAGCTCACCGTAAGAATTTTACTTATTCTCCATATTTTTTCTTTGTTCATCACTATAACAATCATCATGAATGTATATATAGAGAGGTTAACAAAAAATTTATCCTATTAATTTTTTTTATAAAATAATATTTAACGAAAAATAATAACTTTTTCAGGATTATCGTAGACGCCTTTTTGATAGTATATCAACTTGGAATTTGTTGTGTATATATAGTCTTTGTTGCAACTAATATAAAACAGGTAAATTTAATTAATTTTAACATTTATATGTTTTAATTTAATAAACTTTTTTATATATTTTTGAAAATCTATTAATATCAGTAATAATTTTCTGATAGTAAATAAATAAATAACTTCATACTTTACTAGTTATTTTGTCACAATCATTATGCTGTAAGCATATATAACGCAACCATTATTCATTATTTATTATTAGTTATTATTATAAAAACTTTGTTTTTCGTTACAGGTTGCGGACAGCTACACAGAGCCTCTGGATGTTAAGATTCATATGTTGATATTGTTGATTCCTTTGACGCTAATTAACTACATTAGGAATCTTAAGTTGCTGGCGCCTTTTTCAAGTCTCGCTAATATTATAACTTTTATCGGACTGGGCATGATTCTATCTTACATTTTTGACGATTTACCATCTATTAGTGAAAGAGAAATGTTTGGCTCTGTTAGAAACTTTTCTTTATACTTTGGCACGACATTATTTGCCTTAGAAGCTGTTGGAGTGGTAAGAATTTTGTTTTGTAATTGGATTACTTTTTAAATTTTAATAAATTTTTTATTTTTACGAAAGTACGTAATCATGAAATTTTTTAAGAAAAAAAATTACACCTTCATAATTATAATTAGATTATTATAATTGGATAAAAATACAAAATTGTCAAATTGTTACGTTTTTAATATTATCATATAAAATTTGTATGTTTTATATTATATTTTTCAAATAAGAGTCATTTTCAGATTCTATACATTTATTGTACTTTTCTAATATTAAATATGTGCTAAGTATATAATATTCCTTTGCAGATTATAGCACTAGAAAATAATATGAAAACTCCGCAAAACTTTCGCGGCACTTTTGGCGTTCTCAACGTGGGAATGTTTGTGATCGTTCTTCTATACATCCTCGTAGGATTCTTTGGATACATTAAATATGGAGATGGTGCTTTGGGCAGCATCACGTTAAATTTACCTATGGATGCTGTGTGAGACTCTTAAATCGAATATTTCAACAACTACTTACGGTAGAACGAAAAGACAAACTTCTTAAGCCAGAAAAATTTTTTTTCGAACGTTTAACATTTGCTTAAATTATATTGATCTTTTACAAAATTTATATTTACTTATAAAAATATAACAGCTTAATAATATTGTCATGAACAGTTCAAATAGTTTTGCTTGACAAAGTTAAATCATAGTTTGTTCTAACTTGCGAATTTTCGATGATATTCTTAGAAATAAAACGTATGTATGTACAACCCAAAAATATCACAATAATAATAATTTATTTATATTTTCACAGGATGGCCCAATCTATTAAAGTGATGTTCGCAATAGCGATTTTTATCACTTATGCGTTGCAAGCTTACGTACCTGTCGAAATAGTCTGGACGACTTATCTCGACCATCGTATCAAGAACAATAAATTATTCTGGGAGTACGTTTGTAGGACCCTTGTCACATTGACTACCTGTAAGTAATATCGAATGTAATATTTTTTTCCACACGGCGAAGCTCGTTTTCCCACACGCCCGGTCGGAAATGCGTGCTTTAAATCAAGCTTTGCGTACGCCGTGCTAAAAAATTATGTATGATACGTGGGCGATAAAGTGATTTTAATATAGTATAAACTGTCTCTGGTGTGTAAACATCCACGTGAAAATCACCTTACTGCACTTGTGTCGTAAATAATTATTTCCACACTTTGTGCGAAAAATTCAATTTCCCGCACGGTTGATTAAAAATTCATTTATTAAAACAAGCTTTCTGCCCTTTGGGTTATGAATTTTGTACAAGACGCAGGCGAAAAGATGATTTTAACACTGACTAGGAGAGTATTACATCTCCGGATCACAGATGTTGATGAAATTTTGGGATATGATTTTGGGTACCAAAAAATGAGGAAAGCCAAAGCTGTACGGTCCAATGCTATGGAAAACTCATTTTATCAACGTTTGTAGTTTTATTTTAAGAAAAATATGAAAAATTTGCCTCTACTTGAAATGCGAATATTTCAGCCTACGAATATTCTCAATAAATTTTCAATAGCTAAAATTAAAGTAGAAAAAACAAGCTTTTGTCGTTTTCAGATCTAAGACTTGACAATTAGAACCAAAGTTATGCTTGTTTAAAGTTGAGCAACGAAAATACACTTATTAACTGTAAAATTCCAAACGAAGGAATCTAGTTTATTTTCAGAACACTTTTTTTGGTAAATTCTAAACAAGCATAACTTTGGTTCTAATTGTCAAGTCTTGAATCTGAAAACGGCAAATTAAAGCTTGATTTTTTTATTTTAATTTTAGCTATTGCAAATTTATTGAGAATATTCGTAGACTGAATTATTCGCCTTTCAAGTAAAAGCTCATTTTTCATATTTTTCTTAAAATAAAACTACAAACGTTGATAAAATGAGTTTTCCAAAGCGTTGGACCGTA
>UELX01005487.1:0-13566 GCA_900480035.1 Eupelmus urozonus | reverse complement strand
TTTGTCGTTGTACAAGTATGTCACAGCGTTACTATAAAATATAGTAATTTTTATTAAGACATTTTTCTCAGTGTATAATTATACATAGTTTTTTGTCAATCAAATGATTTAAAAATAATTATTGAACAACGTAAACTATAAAATTTGCTAAAATATTTTACATTCGTATTAGATACATAAAGTATTCTATAACAAACATGTAAAGTGGGTTTTTTGTACGGAGTGTGGAATTTACAGCGCGAGCTAAAAGCAAGTGTTTTTGTAAGCTGAAGACGAGTATTTTTTGTAATTCGTGTATTGATTTTCATGTTTTTTGTTATCTGAAACGCAAGAGTGGAGCGTTTGTTTTTCACACAGCAACCACTGTCCTATTAGGTAAACTTGTAAATAAAAATAATATTTTATCATTAAAAAAAATTGTTAAAAAAAATTGTTATAAAAAAAATATATAACCTGCATCAGCTAGTAATGTGCATAAATAGCCCTTTTTATATTGACAGCAAATGACTTTGACAAAAAAAGAAAATAGTTTACAATAAAAACTTATAGCTACTTCGAGCAATTTCGATTTTCCCGAAATAACTGAATTATCAGCTAATTCAGCTAAAAGAATCCATTATTCATTTGGGCAAGAAAGCTCATAACAAGATAAGCCAAATCAGCAAACACATTTCTACATATGCGCGATACGTCATAAGGAAGGAAAAAAAAAGTTATCGTTACGGATACGGTCAATTGGTTATAAACCATCATCTCGAAAGTATAGATACATTCGATGTATATTCGGGGAATCCGAAGCCCTAGGATCGAGGAAATCACACGAGGGGAGGGTTAAAAGCGCAGCCGATGGCGTGAATCAAGAGAAAAAGGAGCGAGGGCGTCAGAAATAGGGGAAGGGGAGAGTCGAGATCGAGCCCCGGCAGCATAGTTTCTTATAGAAGGTTTTATATAGGTACGGTCGCGCGGGCCGCGCGATAAAGTACATTTCTCAAGGTGAGTGACAGTGAAAAGCTAGCGTGACATTTAGCCGCGAGGAAGGAAGGAAGGAAGGCAGCCGTCGCCGCAAGATCGGCCATCGATATATATCGAGCTCTGCTCCCTCGAGCACGCGGAATTAACGTTGCCGCGGGGCCCTGAATAGCTCGAGACATCGATCACGACTTTGCGTATGTATATCGGAATCGGAGAAAGGTTCGAGTAGGAGGGAAAGACAGAAGCAAACGTCAGAGAGGGGGGGGGAAGGCTTCATTTTCTCCCGTTCAAAGGCGCTGCACCTGGCAATAAACGTCGGCGCCCGCTTTACCATAAGTAAATGTGCAGACTGCTAAGTGCGGTGTGGAGAGACAGTAGCAGCCTCCGGAGTCTATGTGGCTGGCTGTGTGTGTGGAGGCAATATAGGCACACAAGCAGCGCGCAATTTCGAGGGACTCTGCAGACGCGCCGGAGTTTCGCACACAGCAGCGCGCGCCGCTAGTCTTCATCGATTCCAAAGTGACAAGTTGCGGAGGAGGAAGAGCTACTGCTATACTTTTTCGCGTAAAAACTTAGGCCCGAGCGGGGACGGCTTTTACGATACACTTAGAGCCTTTTATTACTGTACTTTTGTTTACGATCTGTAGCTTAACAAAGATACACCGGAAGAGCAGTCGGAGCGCGAGAGGCTCGGATTAGGGATGTTGACGGATTAAGTCATTTTCGCTTTATGCCCGCACTCGCGTGCGCGCTCGATGATTTCGACTTTGCGTTCGCTTTCTCAGGAAACTTGTAAATATTTGCGCGCGAGCTCTTCACTTGAGATGCTCTTTGTTGTTGCGTAATTGACGCTGTAAAGTCGCGGAGTCAGCGAGTTTTGTTGTTTTTCCCTGTGATGAGTTTAGCAACTGACGACAGTTTGTTTTCAAAACAGATACGGACTCTGTTGCATAAATAATTCCGCACGTGAATCATACGGAATTGCTATTTGTAAATATGAACTTTTATTTTACAATATTGAATTGTACAATTTTAAAAATTGTTTAAATTTAAGATTTACAATTTACTATTTGATTCGGTAAAATATCAACAGTGGCTAAAGTTTATTTTTGTATTTCGCGTTTAATATTGACTGTTCAAGTAATCTTAGAGCAGAATTTTACTTAACGATTTCTCATAATCAAGGCGAAAAAAAAAGTTATATTTAACTTTACGATTTTTCATGCACCGTAATCTTCCCGAAGTCAAAGTTCAAATACATCTTTAAGCTGATTTTATTGATTCACAAAGTTTGAAGCGTGCAAGGTAATTTGTCAAACTGAAATGGTGTTTGCCGTAAAATTACTTTTTAGTATGTACTTAATCCTTTGAACCGTATATTTTTCTTTTCGTAGAGCTTTCTCGAATTTTAGTGTTCCGTATTCCCAAGGCCGATAATTATGAAAATCAGGTTGAAATTTATGATAATTCGGAAAAACTTTTACTACAATAGATTTCGCGCGAGTTCCTTACGAATCTCGGATTGGCGAGAATTTTGCGCATTTTGAATTTCTCGAATTCGACTTTACATTCAGCTCGGTTGTACCGCAAACTCTAACCCATTTATCCGCAAGTTAACAGTGGTAATACATTTACACTTTACCCCCTTCGTCCAAGTATCCAGTCCGTAAGATACATCGGGCTTTAAAAGGCTAATATACTTTATCCAGTTGAGCGACAAAAGTAACAAGCTACTCGCGGGCAAGATGCAAAAACAGCTTAACGAACGAGTTAGCCGGATCGGGCGAGCGCGCGCGGACAGCCTAGAAATAAAGGCAGCGGCGGCTGCGCGCGGTAGAAAGAAGAAAAGGAACCGAACGAGGGGGGCTGGGGGCGGAAAAAAGGTTAAGAAAGTCGGTAAACTCCTTTCGGCTAAATTGATTGTTACCGGTTGTAAGTCCGAGAGCGAGCGAGCAAGCGAAGCGGAATACGTGACGTGTATAAGACAGGAGACGAGAGGAGGCAGCTGATTACGTCCCCGAGGACGAGTAGTACACTTACACCTTCCTACACCCCCCTAACAGCATCTCATGTCAGTGCTCCTTCTCCTTCTCTCTCTCTCTCTCTTTCTCTTTCCTCTATATATACACAGAGAGAGCCCCGGCATCGCGGCGGAGGCGCAAGGGGAGGCAGAAAGAGCAGCCGAGCGGACCGGCGGCGTCGGCCGACAGAAGCAGAAACACAGAGTTGCGGGGGAGTTGGAGCGCGCGCCGCGCAGTTCTCTCGTTATTACGTGTACATACGTATCCAGATCACGATTATAAATCCCCCCTCTGCTCCCCTTCCGCGTAGGCAGCTCACCCTCGAGTCTGTCTCTTTCTCTGATGTCGTAACTGGGGTCGCGCTGTCGTTAGTTGCGATTTTCCTCCGGCGGGCAGCCGAATGTTGTTTTCGAGCGATACTACTCGAAGAAGAGTGAAGGATCCACTAGAGAGGAACAAAAAATCATGCTGTTGCGCTACAAAGCGAGAGACAGCGGAGCGTGGGATGTGCGCGAGTTTGTATGTTCGGCTTGGGTTTTTTATTTTGTTTTTGGATTGTTTTTAGGACTTTTTACGCTCGCACGAGGCTTTTATTTTGTTTTCGGGGAGTTCGGAAAACTTGTCAACAACTAATTGTCGTCCCTTTGATAGATACAGCAGTCCGCGGGACACGTGGAGAGAATTCTACTCTCATGAAAGTTAACTGTTAAACTCATTAGCGGGGATATGGAGTTGTAAGATGAAAGTTTTACGGTAAATATATAGGTTACGAATTACAACTTGTTTAAAACTTTTCAGCGAATTATAGATGAAATAATCTTTGCTTAGTTAATTGAGATACATTTATAAATAAAGCCGAGAACTTTTATATAAAGTTATCAAGCGAAGCATCTTAATATACACACACATTATGAACTTACGTAGTTGCGGAAGACGAGAAACTTGGCTCGATGATGACTTACCTGAAAAAGGTAATAAAGACTTATTAATAAACTTGCTAATGAAAACAGTCAGTTTAAGCAGATAATTAATTCAGTGCATTTCTTAAAAATAGGTGCTCAAGCATCTCGATGAATCGCGGGACTTTGCAAATTTCGTTCCAGCATTTACAAGTATATACATCTCGTAAAAGCTGGAAAAATGTAGCTGGGGATAATAAAGCCTCTGTTAATATAAAAATTTTGAATGAGAGAAAGGCCTTACATTCGAAATGAAAAAGCAGCTGGAGTAAGACGGTCTGCGGGGGTAAAGCTAAAGAAGAGCGAAAGAAAGAAACGAACGTACTATAAAGAGGAAAATATTAAATTCGCATAAATTTGAAAAAGGACTTCCCTTGTATTTTAACCCCGAGCCTGCTCTCTGGCTCTAAAGTACTAGCGTTAAAGTAGCCTCTTAAGGAATACAAATTAAGGAACGTCGGGGCATGCAGCGAGACACATAATTACGTAGTAGAGCTGTCGGAGGTAAAGCGCTCTCGCCTCGCTCTTTTTTGCCCCTGCCCCGGGGAGATACAAAACGACATTTAGAACTGCGAGACGCGCCGGCTGCTGCTACGCACCAGCCTCTGTATCTCTCATTCCTCATCTCTCGCCAGGCCGAGAAAGAGAGAGGGACGGAGCATAAGGCAGGAGAACGCGAGAATTAAGGCGAAGCGCGGAAAAGCGCGAAGCTTTTTCGGTGTGTTGCAGCTCGCCGCCGCCGCCGCCGCCGAGCAAAACCCGACGGACATTATGTCGCCGGCATCTTTGGCGCCAACGCTCTGCTGATGTTGCCGCTCCGCGCGCGGCGTGCCATGCTCGTCTGCTACTACTGCCGCCGCTGCCGCCGCTTTTTTTCGATCGCGCACAGCTTTGTGCGTATAGTTATAGAGCCGGCGAAGTCCCGGGTCGTTAGGAAAAAGGTTTTCCCAGACGCTATCGTCGTCAGCTGAAATAACGCTCAATAGGCATGAGAGGGTTCAGCGAGGGGAGGGGGGAGGTTTGGAAACAATGCGCGAGAGATCGAACGATAGCGAAGCGGGGGAGAGTGCAGGCAGTTGGAAAAGGAGTGCCGGAGCTGTTCTTACGGCCGAAGTAGAGGATCACACTAGCCCGGCGCGCTCTGGCTGGGGGAGAGAGATCCAGTAGCAGTGATTGCGATCACTTCCGTATCTCGCTTCCGAGAAGGGCTCCCCTAGCCGGGCGGCGATAGTTGCCGAGTCAACGAGGAGAACGCGAGCGCGCGCTCAACGGCGCGGAAGGTGTGCGCAAGGGGAAGAAGAGCGATGATAAGTCCCTAGTAGTCGCCGAGTCGGAAGTCGGGTCGCATTCGTTAGCCGGGCTTGCTCTCCGAGTGGTAGGAGGGTAAGGCGCGCAAGAGTAAGGAGCTGAACTCTAGCTCGGGGGGGAGGAGGTAGCTCTAGGTAGGCGAGAGGTCTAATGAAAATTTCAGGCGGACTAACGGATCGTAACGGGAGGGGAGGGCGGAATGCTGCTCTTCTCTCTTCGGGAAAGTGAGAGAGAGATGCGCGCGCGCGCTTACCCAACTTCGCTCACTCTCCACAAATCAAGCGAAAGCAGCAGCAGCAGCAGCTCGACTACCTCTTACGTTTTCCCTCTCTTACTGCAGCCTCTCTGCTGCTCTCTCGCTCTCTCGCTCTCTGTGTATACTCTCAGCAGCGCGTGCTAAACGCTGCTGCACGCAGCACACACGATATCGATCTTTAGCCGCTAGGAAGCTTTTCGCCCGCTCCTCTCTCTCTCTCTCTCTCTCTCTCTCTCTCTCTCTCTCTCTCTCTTTCTAGTATAGCTAGCGTCCGTTTACCACGTACACGCTGAGCTATATGTATATACGGCAGGGCGAGAGGGCTAGGAGAGATTGGCGCCGAGGCAACGAGAGACCGGCATAAATACGCCAAAGATATTGCCAGGTGCGCTGGGCCGACGGGGGGGAGGAGGGAAAGCAGGGCCGCCTACGTGCTCCCGTTACGTCAGACTTGGACGGATGTATGTTTTATATATAGGCTTATATACATCACGCTTGGCGGCGGCGCTCCCGCTTCTGCAGCCGGCGAGCCGTACGTGCATGCATCGAACATGCGCGCCGGCGTGGATTTCAGGTGCTCCAAACGCGAGCGCTCAGCCCTTTCCCTCCACCCTCTCGCTCTTTCTCTTTATGCGGAGGGAGGGGGGAGCTTTCGATCTCTGTGCGCCTCGTACATAAAGGCCCGTCTATACATTACGCAGAGCGGGGCCGAGCGTTTCATGCGGGCGCCGCCGACGACGCCCAAGCCAATATTTTTCCATAGAATCGACCTGCGCGTACGTGTAAGTGCCTCGGGATTTAACTAGCTGCTCTCTTTCCCTCTTTCTACCCTCCACCCCCTCTCTTCTTTCTACTCCCAAGCGCGCGGTTTTATAAATTTGGCTAGAGAGAAACGACGCTGCCTGAACTTTCGGTGCGCTAGCTCGCATCCGCACGAATACCTTTCGACTGTCGAGATTCCGCGCGCGAGCGTGCGGGGGTGGTGGAAGGGCCCCCCGCCGATGGTATGCGCGCTGCGTAGCGCCGGAATGTAGCGCAAGCCGGGTGTTCGCCGATTTTTTCGAATATAATATCACCGCACGCTCTCGAACTTGGAATTTTAGCTTTGTTTGAGAGCGGTGCGCGGGCATAATTCAACAAAATGCTGCGTTTGGCTTGCGGCGTGCTCGTTCGATCGAACCCGAAACGGATGAACTATTTTGTTTATTCTATCGGCTATGCAGACTTGCACGTTTTGAGATTACTGTTTACTTTTGGTATAGATAATTGCCGGAGGTGGAACAAGGTGAAACGAGCTGATGGTTTTGAGAATAATGTTGTAGTTTTAAATTTGTTGTAAGTACGTGTGAAATTTATTGAAAAATAAAACGAGGAGCAAAGCAGTTATATTAAAAGCTCGCTTTAATCATGGGGGATTGCGATGGCGAAGTACGTTCAAAATTTAAAACACTAATTAATATTACTGGGTGAAATTTCGATCGAAAATGAAAAGAGCTTGAAACATCAGGCTACGGCCGCGGCATGCTTTCGAACGTCGAAGCCGATAAAGGAAAAGCGATAATTGGAAACAAAAAATTAAAATAAACGGAGAACGCATGGAATTTTGGCTTTAATGATTGAAATCGCAGTTACAGGATTCAAGCGAAATTTTTTACAAAAATTTACGAAACATTTCTAGTTTAAACGCAAACATTAACGAATCCGTTTGTTCTTTCAATTATCGAATCTATTAACGAAATGGATAGCTTCAATAAAGCATCAAACGGCCTGAATTTCGCTATTTACGCCAAAGAGAGCAGCAGTTTGCATAATAAATCAATCAAAGTGTCTCCTGGCATGAAGCAGTCGGCAAATTCTCGAGTCCCGGAGAAATTTGGCGCTAATGCGAAAAAATGTCGGGCCGAGGAGAGAAAATCTCAGCCAGCGGCGGCGGCGGCGGCGGCAGCGGTGCACTTGATTAACGGCGAAATAAGTGGATGTCTATCGGGTAATGAATGGGAAAAAGTAGCAGCAGCATCAAGTTGGCTGGAAGGCAGAGAGAAAGAGAGAGGCAGTCTCGCTTACGGTAAAGGGGGTAGGAACGAGGCCTCGTCTCCTCGTCGGAGACGAGCTCATTTCAACGGCGGTAGAGAGAAGAAGAGAGAGAGAGAGAGAGAGGCAGTTTGCCGGAATTACTCTTAGCGTGATGAATTTCAGTGCACGGCCTCGTCGTTGTCGTTCCTGGCGACTATTTAAATTAGTGGGGCAAACTGGATGTCGCTTGCTCGAGCGGCGCTGCTGGGGGGAGGCCGAAGGGCGGCCCGAGTTATAGCGCGGAGGGGAGTAAAGCGCGGCAGCCGCGGCGGCTCGTAATGCTTAGCGTCGCGGTTATTGGTCACTTAAATTTTCATGGCCCGGCGGCTGCTGCGACATCGTGCGCGCAGCCCGCGTCTGGAAATTAGGCGAGCTCGCGCGACAAACATGCCGCCAAGAGCACAGCGCGCGCGCGCGCAAGCTCTGCTGCTCGCGCCGCCGCGCATGTGTGCACGTGCAAGCATAAACCCTTTATACTTGTATATCGGCCATAAATAAGAGAACGGGCCCCGGGCCAATAACTGCTCCCAGCCAATAATTGTATATGGCTATGCCACCCGTGCCTCGCTATAGCTCTCCCTCACTCGCTGCCACCGCTGCGCTGCTTTCTCCGCGCTATAGTTATAAACTATATACGCACTACGGCGCCTCTATAGTTATAGTCCGCCACTGCAGGCACATCACGCAAGACACAGAGCGGATCGTGAAATATGCAAAGAGGCCAAATTAAAAGCAGAGCTAAGAGTACGCTGGGCCATCGGGAGGAAACGAGCCCTCCCCCGCCCGCTCTCTACTCTTTCAGCGTGTCGGTCCGCAGTCGCGCGTGCAGGATACTTGAAAGAGAAATTCCCGGCAGCGCGGCTCGTAAATTCCGGCGTGATTTCAATATCAGTTTTTCGTGCGGCCTGGGCCCCCGCGCAGCCGCCCCCGAGAAAGGAAGGAAGGAAGGGACCGCCGCCGCCGCCGCCGCCGCGCTCTTTGCTTTGATATCGCGGACGCACTGCTACTTCGTTGCTCTCCGCTCTTATACTTGTAACTCGCCTCCCCCGCGCGCTGCTATTACCAGCGCAACTCTCTGTGTGCATATACCCAAGTTTGTGTGGGTGCGCGGGTATCTAGAACAGAATATGACGTATAAGTGTGTGCATGGGAAGTTGGGAAAAGAAAATTATTTCTGCCTCATGAATATTTCGGTCGGATCGTGTTGGGGAGAGAGAGAGAAAGAGAGAAAGAGAGGGTGGGAAGGAGGAAGAGAGAAAGATAGAGGATGTTCTCTCTCTCTCTCTCTCGGCAGCTCGTAAATTTTCCAATGTTCGTCGCGCTCGGCTCGTAATGAAGGCGCTGTGTTGGCCGGCGACTTTTTGCAGCAGCAGCAGCGGCAGCGCTTTCTTCGCTCGGCGGTGTTCATGAAGCACGACTAAAGTTCGCGCGCCGCGAGAAGATTTCGCGCGCCGGGCGCCTTGAACGCGGCCAGTCCGCCGCGGAGATAAAAGTATCGCCGGGGGACATTGAGTGGCTTTCGCCGAGATACGAGCCCCTGTATTTAATTTACCGTGGCCCGTAAGCCGCTGGGAGAGGAGAGGGAGGAGAAGAGAAAAGTCGAGAAGCCAAGCGCGTCCTGAAAACTGAGCTCCGCCATTCAGGTGGGAAGAGAGAGGCAGAGAGACGCGAGGGCCATAAAAAAAGAGCGAGAGCTGGAAGGTGGAAAATCTCGGGGGCCAAGCCAAAGGTGAAACGAGCGAATCGCGCGCGACGACGTCGACGACAGCAGCAGCAGAGCCGGGGTTATACGGCGCTCGGCCGGCAGTCGACGAGACGCGCGCGCGCTCCCCGTAAACGGCCGTTACGGAAATCTTTCGGCCTTACGGCACATGAGACTGGAATACTAGCGGGGGAAGCGAGAGCTGCTAGCTCTATGTACATAGAGGCGAAAGAGCGCCAAACTCTTTCTCCCTCTAACTGCTCCTTTCGACGAATCTTTTCCTCGCGCCTCGGCCTGCCTCTTCTGCCTCGGCATTCTCTATATACATGTATAGCCGGCGAGCGCATATACACCCGAGGCCTTTCTCTTTTCATCTCCTTGTTACTCTTTTATAGCTCTTCTTTCGCCTAGCTCGCGCGCTTGCGCTCGCGCTCGCTTGCAACTCTCGCGTGCCCAAGCGCCTCTGAACGATGCATTACTACTGCCTTTGAATGCATTTTATATTGAGGCACGTTATTTAGAACGTGACTTTTTATTGCGGAGCCTTAATACCCTGACGTTTACCTCTCTGTGTTGCGTTGGCTGCCTGTGTATATATATACGTATAGACATCGAGAGCAAGCGACTCGCGCTACACTACGACAATTGCCTTGTCTCTTCTCTTTCACCGAGTTCTCTTTCTCCATTTTTTTTTCTTTTCCTTTTTTCCTCCGGTAGCCTTTGTCTTCGCTGCGCTGGCGATGTTCGCCGAGTTTTCAAACGTCTTTTTAACAGGATAATTTTACTTGAAAAAGATTCCTCTTTGTATTCGAGCGAGTTCAGAAGTGCAATTCTTCGTCGATGATTTACGATTGTTGGTTATTCGTGATTTGTATTTTGAATTTTCTTACTTACTCGACGAATATTCGTATTATTTAATGCAATAATATAACATTTTGATTAGGAATTAACAAATTAATTTTGGAATATGTATTTAAAGTGCCAATTAATTTTTACTGAAATTTTGTACAAGATATGAATTATCTATGGAATGAAATATTTTAAAATACTTTTATAGATTTAAAAGATTGATATTTTGATTACCTTTTTCAAAATGCTATGTTATTTAGACAAGCTACTGATATATCCTATTGAATTCTTTACAAATTCTATGAAAAAAATATTACAAAAACTTTAAATCATTTTGTTTTATTCTGGGAACGAAATATTGTATCGAATGAAATCCGTAAATATTAGTTTAATATTTCCAAGAGATTAGAAACAGTGGAAAAAATGTATCTTTTTCTACTTGATAGTTTGCAAAAAATGGACTTTCTTTGGAAAATCGTGACTGAAGATGAAAAAGGGTTTTTATATGAGAATATTTAAAGCAAAAAATAGTAACTCAATCCAGGAGTCCGATTACATCAATACCTAAATTAAATATTCTTGCCAAAAAAGTGCTACTCTGTATTTGGCGAGAGATGAAAGGTATGCTTTATTATGAACTCCTTAAACCAGGTCAGACGGTCACTGTAGATAGATATTGCGATCAATCAAATCATTAAATGATGTAATCAAGTAAATAAGATAATTTACAGAACAAGAGAATCGGAAAGTTATTCTCATTTACGATATTTACCAGATCTAGCTCATGATAATTAAAAAATTTCTGACATTAAATAGTTTGTAGATAATTTTCTTTCCTTAAAATAAGCCAGCTTCTATCATAATGATATTCGTATGCTACTGCTAGATGACGATACTAATAAAGAATATTACTCTACATAATTAATAACAAAGTTTTTTGAAAGTCGTTAAATATTAATTCACACTCCTAGCATTCCTGTAATTGAAGAAATTGTGATATCTTTTATTGCATATTATTAAGCTACTATTCCGGCTCTGTAAAGTTGAAATAGTGCAAAATGTTCTACTATGTATGATTTCACTTCACTTCACTAAATAATCGTGAATTTTTTACTATTTCTTAGTGGGAATTCCACTATTTTTTACATAGTAGAGCATTTTGCACTATTTTAACTTTACAGAGTGCATATTCTGGTAAACATAAACTATTCGAAATAATTGCAAATTTAATGAACAGTAATTGTAGCCTCGAACGAAACATTACTTATACAGCGTTCTTATCGATTGCGAAATATATTTATATTCTCGAAGTCAGATTAAATTTGTGCAGTACAGTTCTTGAAATAAGTCTACATATTTGTATTTTCTTCTTAATTATTAAAAAAAATTTCAAAATTCAAAAATGACTAACTAATAATAAATTATAACAGCGTAATAAATAATCTGAAACTTCCTTTCAATAACTCACGTCCATAATCAAATTCATAATAATATAATTAATACGTACTTTTGGTCTAAATACACACATACCTGTAAAACCTTTCCATTTAATCATACAGCGGGCGTGACAACTTAATGACATTCGCAATGGGCTATTGACAGCTCAACAGCCACAGTCGCATTATCCAACTCCTAATCATCATTTACCGAGTTATACCCAGCAATTGAAAATAACACGCAAATATTTCCAGCGAAGGTAGCTAATGAAGTTATCGGACATACGTCGCGTGCATAAGTTAATACATAAGAGATCTAAAGAAGTCAGAGAGTAGCTCGGTAGAGCTGCCTTGAATAATATATAACGTAAGCGCGAGCAGGTTATATTCAGCGGTGCCCGCTCTCAGCTAGTCCGAGTCTCAGTGGCGCTCTTTCACCTCTCTCTTTTTCGACTCGAGACTACATGTGTGTATGTACGTGTGTGTGTGTGTGTGTGTATAAATCGAGAGAAAGAGAGCCAGTCTACCCGGCGTGCGTGACACAATATCGACGCCGGCCGGTCGTATTACGTCAAAGTGAAACTAGACGTATTGTATAATATTACGTGAATATCGCGGGAGAAGACGGGCTTTCACTATCCTTGGCGTTCTATTGCCGCTATTCTAAGCCGGGAGCTACTCTCCTCTGTATACGCGAGTGTCATTCAAGAGAGACAGAGCCTTGAACGGGCCAAGAGAGGACCTTGAAGAGGAAGAATAGCTCAATAGCTTCGATTTCGGTGCAGTGTAGTATCGGCGAGCAGCGGCGAGGCGGCAGCAGCAGTCGGGGATCGCGAGTCAATGGCCGACTTGTAAATCGCTCGGCCGCCAGCGGCAGCCTGAATTTACTCAGACAAATTGCCCAGAGCGCTAGCAGGAGCGCGCGCGCGCGCGCGAGCTTCGTGTATACATAGAGAGCGAGAGTTACGCGAGCCCATCGCTCTCCTGGCCCGCGCCCCCCGCTCTCTCATGCATTTAAGTGCATCGCATTCTTCTTTGCCTTCGAGCTCGCCTTTTTTCCCTATACCTGCAGCCGCGCTCTTTTCCGCGCGAGATTCGAGTGAATCAGGCGCGCGGATCGCGGCGCGTGAGCGGTAGTTTTGATCGAGTCATAAGCGATTCGCGTTGCGTAATGCGCAAGCAGCCTGCCCCCCACTACGGCTGGTTTTGAGATTGGCGCGGGATTATACAATTCGCTCTCTTGCGAGCCCCCCCTTTGCGACACACAGAAAACGTGTTCGTGTACTCGTGGAGCCCTTGTAACGCCTGCGCGACCGATGACATAATGTTCGGAGTCGCGAGTAATATAATAAGCTCGACGGGCTCTGCGAAATTTTCCATGTTTACGTGGCCGCGGAAGAGGAGGAATTGATTCGATTGGCTTTTTGGTTGGGTCACGATTGAGTCATGTGATATATTATGTTTTATTTTGTAAAATTTTTTGAAAGCAGGGTTTTGATTTAAAGCTAGTTATCTAAATGAATGAATGAATAGTTAATGCCACTCTGCTTTTTCTGCATAATAAATTATAGTATATCAATTAAGTGGTAAAAAAACTTGAAAAGAATGTAACAAAGTTTAAATTTTCTGAACATTTAGCTTTTAGTTACATTCTTTTTGATTTTTCTTACCGCTGCCTGATCGATAATTTATTTTATTCCCACCTCAACGATAATGGCCACTTATTTCCTTGTAAAGGCGCTGTGAAAATAGCCTATTATTCCCGCAAAATCCGAGGCGGGAAATAATGGGCCATTATTTCCCTCCTCGGCCATTATTTCCCTGCTTGCATTCATTATTTCCCTGCTAGCATTTTTGTTAAAAAAAATAGAAAAATTATTGAAAAAATCAAATAAAAACAAATAAGTGGCCACAGTTAAGGTGGAAATAATAGTACATTATGCACCAAGGGATTAAAGTCGTATATTATTCCCGAGGGTGTTTTGCTGCC